>CM052541.1:3880982-4038535 GCA_028533065.1 Trachops cirrhosus | reverse complement strand
AATCCTTGGTTGTCCGACTTCCATAAACTTCAATTTTCTGTCAGTTCTGGTTGTTATTTTGTTTCTATATCTTTGTTGTCCCTATCTTGGTTGTGCGAGGAGGCACAGTGCGTCTACCTATGCCTCCATCTTGGCCGGAAGTCTCCTACACACTTCTTATGCTGTCAAATGTTGAACCAAGAAGCAAGGACTTCTGGTTCAGACAAGATGCCACAGATTCGTTTCTCCTTGCTCTTCCCTACTAAGTACACCTATAAGCCCTGAAAAATAACAAGAGACAACCAAAGGAGAATTCTCAAAGGGGAAACGGGGAAGGCAGCCTATTATAGTTAGGGTCTTCTAACAGTGTAGCAACAGGGGACTTCACAGTCCCCTCACCAACGCAAATGTCAATTACGCAGTCACACAGTTTCACTAAGAGGTACTTCATGTGGACCTGGAAAAGCTGAGGGACCCAGCTAGTCAGCCAGACAGTCTCCTGCTGACTCGCACCCAGTCCTGTGTGCAGATGAACAGCATCGAGTGCATCTTTGGTGTTTGCAGGTGGTTTACATCGTGGAGAAAAAGCATTCCCGAGCAGCAACTGGCTTCCTCAAACTGCTGACCGATAAGAACAGCGAGCTGTTCAGGAAATACGCCCTGTTTTCTCCCTCGGACCACCGAGTGCCTAGAATATACGTGCCTCTCAAGGACTGCCCTCCAGAGTTTGTGACCCGGCCGAAAGATTACGCCAACACACTGTTCATCTGCCGCATCGTGGACTGGAAGGAGGACAGCAATTTCGCCCTGGGGTAGGTGAGCTCTGCGAGGAAACCGCAGATCCCACGCGGAACTCGGTTTAGGGGGCCCTTTTAAAAAAATTGTGATTTCTTTATTAAAGCATGGGTACTTGATATAATTTGGTCCTGCTTCTTAAGAGATTGACCTTAGCTATCAATCACCTCAAGTGGTCACCTCAAATTGCCAGGCAATCAGCTTTTTGGTTTGTTTTTGTTTTTTTTAAAGATTTTATTTATTTATTTTCAGAGAGAGGAAAGGAAGGAGAAAGCGAGGGAGAGAAACATCAATGTGTGGTTGCCTCTCGTGCGCCCCCTATTGGGGACCTGGCTCGCTACACAGGCTTGTGCCCTCACTGGGAATAAAGTTGACAACCCTTTAGTTCGCAGGCTCACACTCAATCCACTGAGCCACACCAGCCAGGGCTGTTTTGTTTGCTGACATAAAATATAAGCACATTGTTTTTTGTTTTTGTTTTTTTAATCCCCATCCGAGGGCATGCTTATTGATCTTTAGAGAGAAGGGAAGGGAAGAAGAGAAACATCCATGTGAGAGAATCATCAGTCGGTTGTCTCTCATGCGCACCCCAGCTGGGGACCAAACCTGCAACCCACGCATGTGCCCTAATCAGGAATTGAACCGGCAGCCTTTCAGTTTGAGGAATGACACTCTAACCAACTGAGCCACACCAGCCAGGGTGAGCACACTGTGGCCCTCTACATATGTCCTCTTATGTCACGAATCCTGGCTTGTTAACTGTGAACTGCAAAGAATTCATCGCATCAAACAATCAGAGCCCCCCTTTCAGACACTAGTGTTAAGATATGCGGGTTCCAGGCAGGGCACCCCGATCTCCCATGCTTTAAATGTCACTAAGAAGGTGTGTCTGAATGATGTGCTTTTTTGGTACTGATCTTCAGAGGTTTCACTTATGGCAGTAATTGTAAGCAGGAAAAGGGCACCATGTTTTTCACGGAAGCTGTCAGAAAACAGTCTAACTTCATACAGATTACGTAGGCACAGAGCATCATGGGTAGCCACTGTATTTTGACGTGAAAAACTGCTGGTCCCAGCTGTTTGATCAAATGCTGTGCCTGTTTTCTTCTGACAGTTGGTATTCATTTGGAAAGAAAAGCAATCTTAAGTTTTAACTAAATCTTCAGCTCTTTATCATTGATGGTGTCTAGTTTATGCTTCACAGGAAATGAAAATAAAGCATACAAGTGGAAAAAGTTTGTTCTAACCCTTTCTGTCCATTTGGGTGACTTGCTTGTTGGCCCTGCACGGGATGGAGCCCCCGGGACGGGGACGCCCTGTGGTTGCGAACGCCCTGTGGTTGTGAGGCCGGCGCTGGGCGGAGGGGCGCGCCGCTCCGCTCTGGTCAGGCTCGCTCCGTGCTTAGCCCCTTGGTCCTCGTGAAGTGCACCGAGTCAGATCTGTGAGCCGCACCCAGTGCCACCTCAGAAACACTGCCCTGTGCCGCCCTTTCGGTGGCAGGAAGGTCCCTGTGACGTATGGGATCTCAGAGCCACTCGGGAACAGTTGCACTTTCCTCTCTGCTCTCAAGTGGTGTGATTGCAGTGTCATCATTTTCAAGCTGAACCCGTCATCCAGAAGTGACGTCAACCCCTGGAGCCCTAAATAGCCCTTCTCAGAGGCTTGCCAGTTTCTCCCCGTCAGCTCAAAAAGCCTGATAGTGGCGGTGCCACCTGGCCTCCGTTGATTGCGGCCACCACACTCTGCTTGGCAGTGACAAGGGAGTACTTTCACATCACGGCAGGAAATCCCGCCTTGTCTTTTATCTGACTTTCTGCCTTGGCCATTGTGTGTACTTGACTGGACTTCTTCCTTAGTTTTCCAGTTCCAAGGGAGTAGTCAGGAAATCTTCCGGGTGTGAGTCTCTGTTGGTGCCCAATGACCTCGCAGGTTTTTTTTAACAGCTGAGCCATTACTTCATCAAGAACTCTTTTTCTTGTAAGTAAAGAACAATAATATTTGAAAAAGGAGTCAGTCTTTTGAAGCAGTGAGGACATTTGCTAAATCTAAATAAAGAATATTTTAAAATAATAACCATATGTTAATTATGTACTTTTAAAAACAAGAAAATTTGAAGATTCTCAGATGGAAAACTCTGGTAACTCCTTCTCTACCTCCTTACCGTAAAGACATTAAAAATGATCTTTTATGGAAACATGCCTTTAAAAATCTTTGTGAAAAGTAGAGAATTTATCTTGAGTGAAATGTGGCAGGTTTCACGATGCAGTTCTCAGATGACGTCGGCCTCACGAGGGTGCGGGCTGCAGCTGCCGAGCGTGTGGGCGGTCGCCTTGCTGTTTGGTTCTGGCTATCAGCTCCTGATCTTTAGGGACTGAGGTCACCGCTCCCCAGTCGGAACTCGCTGTGCTGTGACCACCTGGGTCGCTTCTCTTGCCTTTGCAGACTCCGGCCAGGAGCGGGAAGGTAGTGCTTGTTGCGGGTGTGAACGTGTGTGGTTAGCTTCTGCAGAAATTATGCCTAGAAACAGGGTTTAGCCAAAGAGCCCTTCTTCTGAATTTGTTTCCTGCCCCAACACTCTACTCTTATGCTGATCACTCAAGTCCAAAATCATTTACTTCTCCTGTAGTGAAATTCAGTTCATGAAACAAGTGTCGCTCAACTATGCGTAAGTTACAGTGCTATGTTATATGAGAAATAGAATGGTGGACAGCTATGGTTTCTTTATTCAAAGAAATGATAGCCTAGTGCAGAAGGACTTGTACATAAATGTCACGGGATTAATTTAATTCTAAGAAGTGGAATCCTACTTGAGCTGACTTAAGTACAAGTGGTGATTGGCCAGGGCCAGGCGTACAGGCAGGTCTCCTGAAGATCTCAGAAGCAGCAGGGAGGCAGCTTCTCTGTCAACCACCCCGACAAGCCCAGCCACCACAGGGTGTCCTTTCTCTGCCCCCTTCCACACACAAGCTGTCCTGTTTGCTTCGCAGTAGCTACCTGCCTGCCGAGTAGCCTACACAGCCCCAGGGTGGGGCTGCCGGTCCCCTGCGGGTCACACACTGCAGTCCAGATCACAGACAGAATTTCTAGGGTAGAAAATCTCACTGATCTAGCTGGAGACAGTGTTTGCCCTGGTCAGTCGTTTTCACCAGAGGTAGGGGTCCAGTGTCCCGTGCCCAGGTAGCAGGGACTGTGGGGCTCAGCTCCCTGTGAAGGAGTGTGGGTGAAGCAGACAGATTGAATTCAGACCCATGTCTTCGAGCTCTCATTATAGTATGAAGCAGAATATTGTAAGTTCTTCCATAGGAACAAAGTAATTTCTGGAAGTTTAGAGGAGGTGGATGAAGAGAGAAACCCAGGCTTGTTTCTCGGAGAGTGGAAGCCTCTTGGCTAACAGCTCACTCACTGGGAGTCCAGAGCGGATGGGAGGGGCCGCGACCAGAAACGAGCAGTCATGAGAGGCCACTGCGGTGAGAGGACATGGGGAGAACCTGCAGGCGGGGAGCTGCAGTGAGGGGAACAAAAAAAAGGCAAGGATTCAAAGGGGATGAAGAAGGTCAGTTCTCCTAGGCATGATGACCGATTGCAAATGGGGCATGAAGGAGGAGGACAGAATCTTGGCTGAACTTCCCGGCTTCCGACGTGGGTGCTTGGGTAGGTGGTGATGGCACTTGACCAGGGTTCTCTGAGAGCGGCCTCGGCTCCCGCCACCCCGCCACTCAGGCCTCGTGGCTTGTCGTGCCCCGGGCTGGCTGACTGTTCCCGGCTGCAGGCTTCTGCATGCTCCACGCCGTGTCCCGGCAGTGGCCTTCTCCTCTCCCCAGAGTTTGTTTGGTGAAGTACTCAACTTTGAAACTTCTGTCACTTGTTCAGTTGAGAAATGTTCTTTGATTCTTAAGTCCTCCCTCATAGGTGCTTTTTATAGTTTCTAATAATTCCAATCTTGTAGTTCCCATCTGTTTTTATTGTAATTGCTTATGTAAGTTGTTTTCTTGGCCATGAGCTCCTTTAGGGTAGGATACTCAGTAAATGTTTGCTGGCTGGTCCGGTGGGTGGACGAAAATGATTTGATGACCCCCATCGTGGACTAGGAAGATGCCATACAATGAATCAAGCTAGAAAACACAGGGGAAGGTGTTTGGAACAGAGAATGGTGAGAACCAAGGTTCTGTGATTCCAAAATCAACACTTGGTACAACATACAGCCAGTGTATAAACTCAGGTGGAGAACCCCTGATTTAGAATCTTTAGTAAGAAGTTTAAATAGAACATACACTTTATAGAATGTATAGTTTCAGTAGCTTGGGAAGGAGACTTAAGGAGGCCATCAGTGTTGGTGCCCTCTTTGGTGTGAGCATTGCTTCTCTGGCGCCCCCAGTGGCACTCCAGGGTCTCTGGTTAAAGGAAGCCCCAAGATCATTACAGTGCTGGAAACCCCCAGTTATTAGAAAAGCTGTTTTTCATCTTGTTCTTAGAATTGTCATGAGAGATCTCAGCTGAGCCTTGCTCACCTCTCCACACTGCCTCCGCCGCCTCTCACGGGTCTCGGTCCTGTAATGTTATCAGAAACCTAAGGGTGACTCTTCTCAGTGAAACTCTGCCGGCTTTTAGGGACCACTGCGTCTTACTCTGCATCACGGCATGTTCCGTACTTCTCGTGTTTAGTACCTATGGTCCAGGCTATTTAAAAGCCACATCGACTTCCTTGCTGGATGATTTGTAATTACATAATCAAATTTACAGTTCTGAGAGTTTCCCAACCCTCTTAAATCATCTTTCCCTTTAGAAACTCTTGCAGTAGAATCCACGCTTATATTCTTTTCAGACCTTTGTGAAATCCGTTGTCCTGAAGTCTAGAGTTGACAGTCCCAGACTTCCCTTCGAGGATGTCAGAAGCATGGAGGTATCATTGTAAGTCTCTTTCTCCTGGATTTGTCATGGTTTCTTTTTCTTGAATATTTAAGGATAAATGTTGAAGAAATTTGAAAAGTTTACAACAGCTACTGTGGGGAACATAATTGTGTTTCTTGGCAACACTGAAGACTAAACTGAAGATTTACCACATGAAGTGACCTAGAGCAAATTGACATATTTATATTATTTTCTCTAGCAAACTTCGGTAGCTTTAAGGGGTGGGGAGGAGGGAAAATGAATAGGTCAGCGCAGATGTAGCAAGGTTGAGAAATTTTTGGTTGAATGTGGGAGTGTGTAGGCTTAATGGGAGGCCGTTGAAAGGAGAAATAGGGAACTGGTCACAGACCCGCTCATGGTGATGAGAGTGAAGGACAGCCGGTTCTGCTGCAGAGAGGGCCTGGGCAAGGTGAAGGAGGGGCTCGATCTGAGGGGCGTTCAGGCCGGTGTGCACATGGTGGAAGAAGAAGTGGCTGGTGGGGGGGTTGGATCTGGTATTTCCTTCACTCCCAGTTTTGTGCCCACAAGGTCTTAGTTACCAGGTAATCAGAAATATTTGTTGGCGGATGGAAGCACACGCTCTCACCATTCCATTCAGTTTTGGTGGACACTGACTTTCTAATGAGGTAGAGACGGGTTGGGAGGTGGTCATTAGTTGTATTTAGTAGAAAAAGGAAAGAGTAACGAGGTCGGTAGAAAAAACAAATAGGAGAAATTAATTTGTTTCATTGAGGCATAGTCTACAAGATTAGCAAATTGAAAAATAGCTCTATCCAGTTTTTCTTCTTGTGCAAAAGGACTATTTCACCATTTTAAGAGTATGTTCTTCCTTACCTGAAGACTTCTGAGGAAGAGGCTGTTATGTAATCCTGTGAACTTGCATTACCAAACTTGGGTTTGGAAGGGCCTTTGTGGGGGTGGGTGGGAATGACTCTTACCTGGCTGGTAGACAGAAAGGGCAGCTGAGGAGGGGGCTCTTTTTTGTGACTGTTGGGCTCCACCTGGTGGCCTGTAAGGATCAACTTTGGAGAAAGGTTCTTCGCCATTGAGAGCATCCTGGTTGAAGCAGAACAAACGTGAAAGGAGTGGAGGACAAGGGGCCTGATCCAGGCTCTGGTTGGTTACCTGGTTGGTCACCAGTTTGTTCTTTTCCTCGCACTGTGTGTAATCCTTAACATGCCTTTTGTGGTTGTCAGCTTCATCCACAATTTCTAATGCATCTTTTTTCTTTCTGTTTTTACTTTAATTAGTATTTATTTTACGTCAAATAGACTCCTGGGCCATCATTTTTGTTTCTTCAGTTTCTCCTGGGGTATCTTCTTCTTCCATGCAACCTCCTCTCCTGGTTTAGGAACAAGCTGCCCGTTTTCAGTGGGATCATCTCCGTGTGGCAGGGAGGGCTCGTGTGTGGTTAACCCGCCATGAGCTGTGTACCTTCTACACCGTATCTCGGGAGCTTTGTTCACCTGGATGGGCTCAATGACCAGAGAACTGCTCCTTCACCCTCCAGGTCAGCCCTCCTCTCTGCGCTCTTAAGCCCATGCAGCAAACATTCAGCGCTCTTTTTTGGCCCCGAGCCCTGTGTCCAGCCCCAGTTTGACCTGGGCACACCCACCAACTCCACCCTTGGAACGATGGAATGGGACCCATTGCTTCTGCAAGGTGACATCCTTCAGATACTCGGCGGCTTTTTGGATACACATACCCTTGATGTCTTGGGCAGCTTCATGAGTGTTCTTAAAGTGAACACAAAGATTGGGACCTCTCAGTTTGCATGATTTTGTGGGGTTTTCTGGGTCCAGCGAGCAGCAGACCGTTTTCAGATATCATTCTAAAGTCACTCATAATCCTCGCTCTGTAATAAAATATTTAACACCACTTGTAGGCATTCTCTTTCAATCTTACCATGAATGTTTGTGCGTAGTTACATTATGCTATATCTACATACATTTTATTTTTTTCATTTTATGTCACAGTCATTTTTTATATTGCTATATCTTCAAAATTATTTTTCTAAAATGCATAGGAATCAGTTGAACAAATATACTGTGATTTTGTTTATCATTTACTTATTATTGGAAATCTATATGATTTATTTTTTTTACTTCTTTGTCTCCATTTTTAAAAAAATAAACTTTATTTTTATAATAATTTCAGATTTACAGAAAAATTGTCAAGATAGTACAGAATTCTCATATACCCTTGTATGTACTTTCCCTATTATTTACATATTAGTATGGTCATTTTTTAAAAGATTTTATTTATTTATTTTTAGAGAGACGGGAAGGGAGGGAGATAGAGAGGGAGAGAAACACCAATATGTGCTTGCCTCTCACACGCCCCCTACTGGGGACCTGGCCTGCAACCCAGGCATGTGCCCAGACTGGGAATTGGACTGGTGACCCTTTGGTTCATAGGGTCACGGTCAATCCACTGAGCCACATTAGCTGGGGCTAGTATGGTAAATTTATTTGTTACAATTTATGAACCAATGCTGCTAAAGTCCATATGTTTATTCAGAAATCCTTGATTTTTGAAAATATCGATTTATTTTTTACCTATTCTAGGCTCCCATCCAGGATATCTATGCATTACATTTAGTTATCATGTCTCCTTAGGGATTCTCTTGGCTGAGAGTTTCTAAGTTATTTCTGAAGGACAGTTTTAAAGGCTGAGTAGGCTGAAGTATGGTATTTAAGAGAATGGGCAGAAGTTCCGATGCAATTTGGAAGCAGAATTGTCCTGAGCAGTTGTTGCCATTTCTTCAGACAGGGAACGGAAGACAGAACCTACTTTGAAAGCTAAAATATTTGAACTGTAACACATAAGAGGGAACGTTACTTTCAGTATTTATTTTAAATAAAATTTACACTGAAATTAAAATATGAAAACAAACCTTTTTGTTAGACAAATACGCAATATATGCCAGTTACCCAGTAGATTCTGCTCTTGTTTAGACCTCAGGATACTCTGATCTTTAGGGTGGTGGCAGAACTTACGAGTGAGTGGACAGCACAGGGTTCCCTCGGGGGCATGCAGGCCCAAGTGCGTGAGCTTTCTCAGCATGCTGACCTGTTAGATTTTGATCTCCTGCAAGTTGCCCAGTCTCTGCTGCTATCAAATATATCTCCAGTGAAAATCTGCAATAAATTTATTTAAATAAGATACTCAAGAAATGTCCGGAACTTAGTAAAATAAATGTTAATTACTGCTAATAGAAACTTGGAGTTGTTGATCACACTGGAAGCCGTAACGGAAATACAAGTTTTTCTTTGTGAGCCACGTCGTAATTTCAGTGAACAAATCAAGGTTTTCGGGACTCAGAATATAACATGGTGAAAGATTTTTGCCAGAACACAAAGCACCAATAAAATTACATAAACTAAAAGGCCAATTTCTTTTTCTTTAAATTTTGGTAAAGGCCCAGTGACTGGTATGACTTGTTCTGATCATTAATCTTAGGTCTGTCTCCACCTGCTTCCATTTGTCCTCCATTCTTTTCACCTGCCCACCCCTGAAGCGATCCAGTACTCAGCACCAGTCTTCTTTTGGGGGAGATTTGTCCATTTTTGGTAGGCCGTGGTTCTTCATCTAGTCCACAGAGGGCAAACGCAAGGCCCGCAGGCCGAATCCGGCCCTCCACCTTGTTCTGTCCGGCCCGGCAGGCACCTTGTTTCCACCCGGCGGCAGAGCAGAGCTCTCCCACTTAACTGTTACGGAGCAGTGGCATTTACACAGTCCTAACATTGCATTCGGCCCTTTGAAGGCAACCACGAGGCTGATGTGGCCCCCCGTGAAAATGAGTTTGATGCCCCTGATCTAGTAGTTTTTTCTGAAAAGGTTTCGAGAACTCTTATTTCCTGAGTTCTTGTATTTAGAAATTTTCATCTTTGAAATCGCTAGTGGTGATTTTCAGTGGTGATGTTCTGCATTAGTTTTCTCTGAAACATGGTATACCCTTTCTGTCTGTAAAATTTCTTTTATTTCAGAACAGTTGTCTTAAATGGTATCTTGGAAAATGTTTTCCACTCCATATACCGCATTTTGCCATGTATAATGCACACCCATGTTTTCTTCACATTATACATGGGATTATTATACCCATGGTATGTAATCATTATACTCATGTATAATGCACATCCTTATTTTCCCCTTGGAAATTTGGGCAAAAAAGTGTGCGTCATACGAGGCAGATATGGGTGTCTATTTCCATCCTTCAGGAATGTCAGTTATGCCGGTGTCGGAGCTGCTTCATCTGCCTTCCATGTCTGTTTTCTCTGTGATCTTTTCTTTAAATCCTTGCACATTTCAATTTCATTTTCCTCACTTCTCTCAAGCTTTTTCTCTGTGATCTTTTTTTTTCAAATAGTGTCACTTCTTCATTTAGTTTATTTTTCCTTTCTACTTATTTCCTAGGTCTAAAACACTAGGTTTTATTTCCTTTTGTGAAATCTATTTATTGCTTTGAGCTCTTACCTTATAGCAGTGATATTTTCACTAGTTTTTGAGTTCTTGTGAATATTTTCTTTCAAGGTAGTCATTTTTATGACCATATACTTGAGTATGTGGTCCTTTTACCATTTCTTTTGCTTGTTCTTGTCTTCTTCTTGTATGTAATATTTCTTTTTAGTGAAACAGAGGGGATGGCTTGGCTCCTTCTCTCATCCTTAAATAATGAGTTCTTTGTGGATGTTAGTATTACACTTTAAAAGCTGGGCATGATAAGATGTCTTCTGCTTACCTACTTAGGCCCTTTTCTACTCCAGGCATATGATAACCATTTTTGGCCGTTTCAGCCTCACCAGGTAAAAGCAGGATGGCTGCTGTATTTTAAGTCTGCCTCACAGAACCTGTTACCGAGGTCATTCTGCCCACAGTGGGAGTCTTTTGCTGAGCATTCTCGTGGAATACAAATAGCGATGCTCGGGGCTCATTTCAGTTGGCCCATTCGTCCACGGGTCTCTTCCCAGGTGTCCTCATCACCAGTCCTCCAGCATCGCTTCTTTCAGACCCTTATCCATCTGGCCGAACGTGGAGAGACTGCCTCTCAGACCGTCTTTGCTCGGCCACAGTAGACCATGGCTGTCTTGTTTGACGTTCTGTTGCAGGGAGAAGTTTCTGCTCTACTCTCTTTTCAGAGACCACCCTTAGAACGGATATAATGTTATCTCGTCCCCTTATGACTTGTGACAGTGGAAGGTCAGTTGGCACTAGCCATCCTCCTGTATAATATAGTGCGTGTGTGTGTGTGTGTAAATCTTGTTCTCTGAGTGTAACTCTTTCTGATTAGTACTCCCCAACACTTTTCCAATAAAGCTTAGTAAGACCCTGACTTCTGTGATGTAATGATTTATCACCCTTTGAGGGTTTTTTTGTCTTATCCTCTATGAGATTCAAATTATCCTTTTGATATAAATAGGAAGCCCCGAAGTCCCTGAGTTTCCCTGTTAGCCTGGAATCAAGAATTTAGAGAGAGCGAGCATGCAATCCTTTGTTTTGCCCCCCTTTTCAGGTTCTCCAAGACTTACTGTTTCTGTGAGCTCTTTGATATTTTCCAATAAATTCCTTTTCCAATCAGAATTAGTTTCTTGTGCTTGCAACTAAGAACCTAGACAGTTAAAGACATTAATTTTAAGAGATGGATATAGAAAACAGAATCTCAGGAACCTGTGAAAATAATAAATAGTGTTAGATGGGTTGGAGGTAACTCAGGTTTTATTACTTAGTAATTTTCAAAATACTAATGAATTTCCAAAATGTCCCTTAAGACAGTGACAACAGATTCCCCAAAGTCTCAGTGGGAACTTTATTCTAGTGAACACAGGTAATAAATAATACAGTCATTTTGAAAATGAATGAGACCTGCTTCTTTAACTGTCTGGATTCCTGGTGCAAACAAAAGATACCAACTGAGGCTGGAAAAGGAATTTATTAGAAGGATATTGCAGGGCTCACAGGAACAGCTAAGAGTCTTGAATGCCCTGAGAGAGTCGTGGGTGGGAACCCAGGCGGATGTGGAGGGGCAGGAGCAAGAAGTCCAGCCGTTGTCGTTTTATCAAGATCAGTTTGTCCACGACGCCAACGATTCTGACCGTGCCCTTTAAGGCCAGCGTTGCCCCCAGACACTGCTATGCCACCGCTGTCACTAGAAACCACTCTAGTAGCCATGAGCGAATCCTAAGCACCTCTTTGTCTTTGTGCACTCTCTTCACATTCAGAGTGTTGCGTTGAGTCATACACAGATCATACACAGAGTGCCAGCTACTGGTTTTCACAGTGAGGGAGGTCTTCTATAAAGAGAGTGCAGGCATTACGGGGGAGGCTGGCTGCTTCCATGGTGCGGTTGGTGGACCTTGGGCCCACTTGCACGCGACGTGGAAGTCATCCATATGCCTTTGCCTTCTTTTTCTCGCTCACTGGCATTCACTAGGACCGCCAATACCATGTTCAGTAGCGTTGGTGAGCGTGAACGGCCTTGTCTTTTTCCTAATCCAGCGGAACACTAATGTGTCTTTTCCCATTGAGTTTGACATTAGCTTTAAGGTTTTGTAGGGGCTTTTAATCAGGTTGAGGATGTTCTTCATTACTCATTTGCTGATGGTTTTAATCATGAATGGACTTTGAATTTGTGAAATGCCTTTTCTGCATCTATTGAGAGTATTGTGGTGTTTTTCTCATTGTTCGCCAACATGATGAATTATATTGATTGACTTTTAATGTTGGACAAAGCTCGAACTACTTGGTCATGATGTATTATCCTTTTTATATATTGCTAAGTTCTTTTTGCTAATATTTTATAAGAATTTTAAGTCTGTGGGTCTTAAACTTTAAAACCTTATTAATGAAGGACATTGATCTCATTAATTCTTTGTCTGATTTTTTGTATCAAGGTAATGCTGGCTTCAAGAAACTAGTTAGAAAGTATTTTGTCCTCGTCTATATTTGAAAGCTTGTGTAGAGTGGGTATTAATTTTTTCTTAAATACTTGGTAGCATTCATCAGTGAAGCCATCTGGGCCTGGAGTTTTCTTTGTGAGAAGGTTTTAAATTGTGAATTCAGTTTCTTTAATAGACTTAAGAATATTTAGATAATGGTATCTTTCAAGGAGTTTAGCCATTTCATCCAAGATGTTGAATTTATTGGTTTAAAGTCATTCATAATTGCTTTCTATCCTTTTAATGCTTGTAGGATCTACAATGATGTTCCCCCTCTTATTCCTGATATTGGTAATTTGTATCTTTTCTTATTTTTCTCTTTTTTTATCCTTACCCGAGGACATGTTTATTGACTTTAGGGAACAGAAGAGGGGAAAGGGAGAGGGAGGGAAAGAAGCATCAGTGTGAGAGAGAAACCTATGATTGGTTGCCTCTTGCACGTGCCCGGATTGGGAACCAAACTGACAACTTAGGTATGTGCCCTGAACAGGAATCGAACCCCATGATTTTTGGTTTATGAGACGATGCTCCAACCACCTGAGCCACTCTGCCAGGGACCTTATTTTTCTTGATCATCCTCATCAGAAATGTATCTATTTTATTCTCTTTTCAAAGAATAAGTTTTTGATTTTATTGGGTGCTTTTTGTCATTGTTTGTTCATTTTCTATTCATTGATTCTTGTCTCTTTCTTGTTTCCTTCTTCCTGTTTGCCTTGGATCTATTGGGTTGGCCAAAAAGTTGGTTAACATTTTTTCTGTAAAGTAAAAGGCATTTTTCATTTTCACCAATAACTTTATTGATTTGGATATTTTGAGTATGTTGGCTGTCTCCCACTATTGGCTTCTTTTGGGTAGAGGCCAGGGGTGCTGCTTAACATCTTCCAGTGCATGAGACGGCCCCACAGCAAAGAACTATTTGGCCAAAATGTCGACAGTACCAAGAAACTTCACATGCCACTTTTGACATGTTCAATCAGTCACAGCACTTTCTCCATACACTGCACGTCTATTTTTGCATTTTAGTTGCATTTTTACCTTTCTTGAAATAATAAAGCATATTATACTGAAAATGTTGCATATCTTATTCCATCATCAATATTAAAATGCTCAAAAATACACCAATTTTGAAAAGTTTTTAAAAAGCGCATGCTGATATGACAGCTGTCACAATGCAGTCCAGCGAAACAGTTCCGAATGCAGTTAAAGCCAGCTGCACGCTGCTGGAGCCACTGTATGTAAAAAACGTAACGGCATTTTTGGCCAACCCAATAGTTTACGTTTCTCTTTCATTTTTTTAAGGTAGAAGCTTAGATCAATGATTTGACACATTTCTTCTTTCTCTAATATGAACATTTAATACTGTAAACTTTCCTGAAAACACTGCTTTAGCTGTTTCTCACAAATATTGATGTTATATTTTATTCAGGTCCAATTCTCTTTTTATTTCTTTAACCCATGGGGTTGTTTTGTTTTTTGTTGTTGTTGTTGTTGTTTTTGATTTCCAAATATTTGCGGGTTTTCCAGACAGCTTTCTGTGATTTTTTTTAGCTTCGTATTTTTTCCGTCTCTGGCTTTTTGATGTGCTTCCCGGGGGACCACTGTCTATGTCTGAGGAGGAGACACTGGTCTGAGCCCACGTCCTCGGTGAGGCGCTGCCGGGCAGCTGTACGGACGTGTCGGCCGTGGGCTTGGCGCTCTCGGCCGGTGTGTGAGAGAGGGGCCAGCCCCGCCCCGCGGCCGTGCCGAGTTCCGGGAGCGAGGCTGAACGGGGGCATTTGTGAGAGGTCCGCGTCCAGGGCACCCGCGCCCGCACCCGCTCCGCCCTGTGCACCTGAGGACTCGGCGACCGGACGTCTGCCCTTTCAGAGGAAGCAGAACCTTCTTCAAAGCAACTGAGTGACCCCAGGTGCAGATCGAAGCTCCTTGCTGGAAGAGCTGAGGGTGGATTCCTGGATCCCCCTGGTAGGCCTGCAGAAAGGAGGAGGTGGCCATCTCAGGCCTCCCCAGAACCCTCTGCAAAGACGTCCACTTCATATATCGCGTGTCTTACTGGCCGTCCGTATTCAGCACACAGCTTCAGACTTGCGGTCTGTTTGTGGGGGGCCGGTACTGACGAGAGTGGGGCTGTCGGTTCTGACATGTGTGTAGATGGTTCCTAGATAAAGAGTGGACCTGCCCCCTGGAAGGCGGAACCGTGCTGGCAATGTTAGCAGTGCCCCCTTAAATGCAGTCTTACGTTGCCAGTACCCGAAATTGTGAATTGAATTTTGCCAGGAGACTGGAACAGATCATTTTCATCTCAGCACATTTCTGCATTTTCTAACTTCTCTACAGTGAACGTATATTACTTTTGTGTTCAGAGAAAATATTTTAAAATATTAAGGCAAAAATCTGTAGAATTATGAAATGAAGACATTGAATCTCATCTGGTTAGCACGACCTAAGGTATAGGCACTATGAAAGTAATGATTTAACAGCAAACTGGATCAATGTGTTTGCCAGACAAAAAATTGACAAAAGCTTTTAACAATGTCAACTTGACTTCCCCATGAAAAACTGTGGCAGAAGTTCTAAGGACAGCTCTCTGGCCCACTCCCCAGGTCAGAATTCCCGAAGAAAGGTAACATTCCACTGTAGCATGGACTGAACGGGACACGAGTACCATTGCCTCTTCTGCTGGGCCCCCGGTCACTGGTGATGGTGCTCCTGCAGGGTCACGGGCAGCAGTTTTGAAGACTTTCCCACTCCCCTCAGTTTTAGAGAGGAAGTGGGCACCTATCTTCCACTGACTCACTGACACCTCGTCTCTCTCTGTCCTGTCCACAGGCAGCTGGCTAAGAACCTTGGGCAGGCCGGTGACATCGAGCCTGAAACAGAAGGGATACTGACAGAGTATGGTGTGGATTTCTCTGATTTCCCTTCAGAAGTCCTAGAATGTCTCCCTCAAAGCTTGCCCTGGACAATACCACGAGAGGAATTCAGCAAGAGAAGAGATTTAAGGTAACTATGTGAAGCTCGTTAAAAACATGTTTATACCTTTGTGCCTTCTCACTTAACTTTCCTGGGAGCTGGACTCAGATGTCTCCATTTTTCCATCAACATTCACGTTCAGTTCAGTTGAGAATTAAGTGCTTTGTACCAAAGGTTGTGAAATTACGGCCCACCAGCTAAATCCAGCCCACTGCCTATTTATGTACAGCCAATAAGCTAAGAATTATGTTATATTTTTAAGTGGTTGGAAAAAATTAAAACAAGAGTAATCTTCAAGGAAAACTATGTGAAATTTAAACTTCAGCTTCCATAAAGTTGCACTGGAACACAGCCATGCTTTATTCAGTTATATATTATTATCTGTGGGTGTGTTTTTTCACTAGAACAGCGGAGCTGAATTGTTGCAACCAAGACCTGTGGCCCGCAAAGCCTGAGATATTTGCTCTCTGGCCCTTTACAGAAAAAGCGTGCTGACCCCGCTCTAGGCCGTCCTGATTTCAGAAGGCACAGTGGCCACCTTCCTTTCGCAGTCTCTGCCCTGTAGGTCTGCTCAAATAAACGCAGTGTTATCTGGTAAGAAGTGCCTTCCTTGAAATGGGCCTCTTCAGGCACAGAGCAAAGGATTCAAGACTCTGTGCTTGGAGCTTCATTTTAAAGCTTTACTTTTAGGTCTGGAATTTGTTGGAAAGTACTTTTGTGGTATTTTTATAACAACATCTTCTTTGAAGATGTTTCTTCATTGTGGGATGTTAGTTCTTTTCTGATATTTCTCTTTAGAATTTGGTTTCAGTACTGGCATTCATTTTGGATGCCACATGGAGATATTTAGAACCAAGAAACTTTTCATACAACCCACTGAGGCCGTGGAAGGTTTTTTGCTAAGGTCATCCCGTGTCAGAGTCTTTTCCACCGCACTTGCTCACTCCATGCAGCTGAACTTACGGTGCCTTCGGCTCTTCCTCCCCTGAGTTTGAGTGTCCTCCTTCCGTGCTCCCTGTTGCTATTGTTATCTTTTAGGAATTTACTGCCTTTTTTACTTTTCTTGCTGAGGGTAAGCAAGGAAAAGGAGGTGACACTTTAGTTCCCTTCCCTGCTTGTTAGTAGGTCTGGCGGAACACATCCCATTTGAGGCCCATTAACTGAAACTGCTGTCCTGGCTCTCGGCAGTGGCGAGCGTTCTCGGAACTCCCGCTGGTCTGTTATCTCGTTGCAGTAGCCTGGAGAGCCTGGGCCTATGACCCCACTCTCCATAAACCTTTGTTTTCTCAGATGCACACTGAGGGGATGACTTCCTGAGATCTTTTCATAAATCTAGGGATCTACAAAAAATGTACCGAGACAAGGTCAGAATGAATGGCTGAACTGTTACTGTTTGAAATGTGTTAGTAGAGCCATTCTGCG
Source organism: Trachops cirrhosus (assembly GCA_028533065.1). Taxonomy (NCBI): domain Eukaryota; kingdom Metazoa; phylum Chordata; class Mammalia; order Chiroptera; family Phyllostomidae; genus Trachops; species Trachops cirrhosus. Next base: position 4,021,526 of record CM052541.1, on the reverse strand, counting down.
GTTGCTGTCAACATTGTAAACGTACCTACCCTTTCACCCCAATACTCCACTTCCAGGAATCCTTCCTACCCAGAGAAGCATGCAAGGACATATGTTCCTTACCGCCTTACTGTAAAGACGCTGCTGCTGATGTCTGTCGGTGAAGCATGGTTAAGTAACCTGTGTCGGGTCAGTAAGACAGCATTCCCGACTGCTGCAGAAAAGGGGCTGATCCGTGTGCGCCGCCCTGAAATGGTGGCCGTCACATATGGCAAAGGGAAAGAGGGAGGTTTCAGAACACTGTGAACATGAGCCTATCCTTTATGTAGTCAAGTAACAGACCTGTACAATGGTATGTACACATATGTGTACACGTAAAGGTATATGTGCATAAAAAACTCCTGGAAGGAAAGGCAATTCACACCATTCTCTATGGTTTTCGACTGTGTACGGGCTCAGTGGAGTAGTAGACAATATTATACTTTTCTTTTTATAAATTCCTCTATTATTCAGATTATTTAAAAATAACTTACAACTTGTAAAAATTTTAAAGGGACTCTGAGAAAAGAGGTGCTCTGCCCTGCCTGGTGCGGCATCGGCCCGCAGATCTCGGGGTCGCCGGTTCGTCCCATCAGTGCGCAGGCCCGGGCTGTGGGTTCCGACCCATCCCCGTTGGGGCAGGTGCGAGAGGCACCTGATCGATGTCTCTCACACTGATGTTTCTCTTCCTTCCTTTCTCCCTCCTTTCCTCTCTCTCTAAAAAGAAATAAGTAAAATCTTAAAAAAGAGAGAGAGAAGAGAGATGCTCAATCATTTCTAGTCTTACTCCTGGCCTGAAGATAAATAGGAGGCCCTTAGCAGCTGTAAGCCCAGGGGTGTTCTCAGCCCCTCTCGTGGCAGCCCTCTGCCTTTTCCTTTGGTCTCCATGCCTTCTGGGCAGGCCACAGAGCCGGCGGCCTCGCCCTGCAGAAAGTCTACTGTTAAAACGCACGACGAGTCCGGCCAAGGGCTCTGAAGATACAGGGGGCAGAGGGGATGCTCTCCGCTGTGAGCTAGTCAGTGAAAGGGGTTTTTTTAAATCACTTTAACCTCCAAGCACTTTCTCCCTGCCTATTATCTCTAGGATTCTGTTTCTAAAATTCAAATCTGATTTTCTTCTACTCCTTTGGCCTAAAATCTTTCAGCTGCTTCCTGATGCCCTAAAGCAGCAATCCCTAAACGTTGCTGAACATGCATCCCCAGTAATATATGTCTCTTTATTTTAAAGGTACAAGCATACTATTTTACTAATTTATTATGTGCATCGTAAATTTACGTAAAAGTAGAAAAATGAAATAATTTTTAAAATATTTTCATTTTTAAAAAGGTATAGAAAACTTCATATTAATTTTGTTTTTAATTAAAGTAACGTGATTGAATATTCTTTATTTTTTATAATTTTGCTTTAGCGACTTATGATACAGAAATGAAAAGCTCTGATTATAAGTTCTGTGAATTTGATACTTAGTTTTGCTTTTAGTGTTACCACAATTGAAAAGATACCTGAACTTACTAAATCACAGTACTCATTTTTTATCGTATTCATTGATTATGTTCAGATTCATTTTGCAGTCCAGCTGATTTCCATCTTTCATGTCAGTTCTTGTAGAGTAACTGACAGGTGCTGCATTGTTGGATTTTTTAAAAAATGGGTTCATAATCCTTGGTTATCCTTCACTCGGCATCTTTAAGCACTAGTTAGAAAATTCTGCTAGGGTGTGTAAGTGTATGGATACAAGTAGTTTTTAAAGTTTATACACTTAGCTCATTTTAGGCTCCCAAACTGTAAAACAATGGAAACATTTCAAAACATTTATTTCTAAAATTTTATCTTCAACACTTGAATTTCTTGTTCTGTTTTTTAATGTCTTTTTTTTATTGTTAAAACATTACCTTTACTTTGAGGGGACAGATTGTGTTTAATGTCTAAATATCTGCTCAGTAGCATATGATTAATAGTCATTTGTTTTTAATCCCCACCTGAGGATATGTTTTTATTGATTTGAGAGAGGAAGGGGGGTCGGGGAGGGGAGAGAGACAGGGAGAGACAGACAGACAGACATCGATCAGTTGCTTCCCATATGTGCCCCACAAACCCACTACCTAGGCATGTGCCCTGACCAGGATTCAAGTCCATAACCTTTTGGGATACAAAACGGCAGTCCAATCAACTGAGCCACCCGGACAGAGCGACAGTCATTGTTTTGAAATCATAACGTGACTGATTACGAATTCATACTAGGAGAGGAGGATGTGTCCTGGTTTTGGTAGTGTTAGTGTTATTATTAGTTTAGTTTATCTGTAATCAGTGGATCTTTGCAATAGTGTTTTTTAGCCACTTGCCTATGCTGTAAGGATTAGTTTAGCTAAAACTAGATAATTTCTGGAAATACCCACGGATGGCTGAAAGCGTAGGAATGAGCGGGAGTGCCAGAGTCACCGCCTTGGTGGGCTGCAGTGCTGACTGTCACCTGCACAGCCCACTCACCTCCTGACCCGCACACCTGGGGAGGTGCCAGGCTTATTCATGTGGTCGCATAGTCATGGTCAAATTTTTATTTGTCACAGTAAAAAACATAAAGAGAAGTCCATAGTATGCTGAAGTATTTGGATTCGATCACCTTTCCCTTCTCTTTGACTGGTCTTGTGATAGATTTATTAAGTCTTTCAACTAATGACCATGTACTGAACACCACCCGTGGGCAGCAGGGAATCAACAGCGAGCAAACGTGGCTGTGGTCTCTGTTCTCGTGGCGCCCGCAGTCACGGCAGAAGAGCAGGAACCCGGTGGTGAACAGCAGTGAAGCACGGGCTCGAAATGGAGGGGAGGAGCTTGGCACAGGGCTCGTGATGCAGTGATCCCTCCTCGGGCTGTGTGCAGTGCCTTCACGGGGGTTATGTGTGTTGGCTTTCGCAGGAATGGGTCCCAGAGCACGCCATAAACATGTCCCGTGAATAAATTAACATATCAGCGAATTCCTAAATAAAACCTTCTGATTCTTTTCCCCTTTCCTTCCTTCTTCTCTCCTGTATACACTTGTTTACATAAATTGTTATACTCATGTATGTGTATATCTCATATGACAAGTATTAAGTTAGTCCCTGGAAATACAAAGATGAGGCCCAGCCTTTATTCTTCAGTACTCCGCTGTTTCTCAGCGGGAGTCACGCTCAGATAAACTACAGTGGAGTGTGTCAAGTGCTGTGACACCTGAACAGACTGTCAGGGTCATTGGTGCTTGAGGTGACAGCTGAGAAATGAGCAGGTATAGAGCGAACGAGAGTGACTAAAGCAGGCTTCATTTTCACGATGAGCTGTGGCTGCAGAGAAGGTGGCATGTGCCCTGAGACGCCCAGATCCTTTCGTAACGGGGCCCACGGCTCCTGGGGTTTCGATAGCTTCTTGACCCCTCTGCTGAGCCACCCTGCCGTGGGCTTGCGGTGTTTCCCTGGCTCTGGCTGTGCAAGGGCTTCAACATACCCGTTTAGGTTTGGTATTTGAACAATTATATTTGGAACAGAAAAGTTCCATCAATCTTTAAACCTCATAATCCAATTATGTCAGTAAAATTCCAGTTTTTTAGTCCAATGGAATTGGGGTAATATTTTGCAAACTGAAGTTGAGAGAAATAGTGTTTATTTTGAAAAGAAAAATGGTTGGTTAGCAATTTTCAAGAAGGAAGGCTGGTGTGAACTCCTAGGGGCGATCTGGCCCTTCTGATTGGGAGCACCGAGTTTCTGGGCCCGAAGCTCCATCTCTGGAGAATCCCGGCTTGCATGGCCTAGACCTGCAGCTCTCTTTGGCAGGGCATTTGAGGTGAAAAAAAAAAAGCAGCACCAATACTGCAAGCCTTTGGGGATCAGGAGAGAACGCATCCAAGGAAACTGCTTAAATGGGTTGCACCAGAAGCCCAGGAAACCCCAAGTTTATTTCTGAGGCTGCCTCCGATAGTGACCAATTTCACTGATACTGTTTTGTTTCCTTTGTTGCTAAAGTAGAATAGAAAACCAAAGCTTAAAAGCTCAATTAGAGTAGAAAATAAACATCTAAATATTAGAGGAGGAAAATACCACGCTAAACTGATTTTTATATTTTTCCTATAGTCAGTAAGATTGGGGAAGTTTGGGTCACGTCACTGTTTGGTAAAACTATGAGTTTCATTGGCGTGGAGGTGGCTTCTATAGATTTTTTACGGGAGAACTGTGGATATCTATTTCTTTACTATTCCCTCAATGAAAAGGAAGCCCAGTGACCTCCACCAGACCATTACAAATGTGAAACTTGGCACTTAAAATTGCTTGCTCTAAATTTTCCAATTGCTTTCTTTTTTTTCCATTTAATGTCGTTCTGCCAACTAGTGATTTTATTATTATAAACAGGACATTGTATTCACTTTTAAGAAGAAATATGAAGCTGGAGGTAAAATTACAAACTGCAGCTTCTCAGCTGCCAAAATAGAAAACAATGAACTAAAAATACTGAGCACAGAAAGGGTGTTGTGGTAAGAAATATTGAAATATCTTCAGGATGGAACTGTTCCAAGTAGACAGAAATTTCCTCTCACTCCAGGTAAAACCAACCTTGAAATAGCAACTTACAAGGAGAGACATATAACACTAACCTCCTTCAGGTCAGCCCTTTCATGGGAAAGCTTTCAAACACAACGAACATTAAATGACTAATAATCTTGCTGTTTATCAGGAAGTCCGATGGGATTAAATTGCCGTTTAGAAAAGGTTCCTCTGGTAAGGGTGTGTGGCAGCACAGGAGGGGCACTGGAAGGTAGTCCTTGCCCCCTCAGGGACCAGCGGGTAACCTTGGGCAAATCAGTTGAACTTGGGAAGACAGAGAAAGAGGAAGCAATTTCATCTTTTGTGGATTTGTTGACCAGGTTAGGATTTTCCAAAAGGTGTTGGTAGGTCACAGGTTCTTTGGGATTTCAACTGGTGATATGGAGAAAAAGAGGCCTGAAGGCATGTATTTTTAGAAAACAGTTGGTTAATAATTTCTTAGAACTTTTTCTCACGGATCATCTCATGGAAATGTAGTGCTCTTTAGAATACACTTTTGAAATTGCTAAACTAGATATTTCAAAATGTGCTAGCTCTAACAGTGTGTGACTCTGTGTTTAAGATGTTCTTTCTGAGTTTATAAGCATCCATCTCATTCTTGGATTGGAAAGAAAATGATATCCCATTGGTGGTTATCTTCCACATTTATCTGGCAAATAAATGCTGACTGTACCTCACCATGGGCAACACAAGATGTCCAAGGATCGTGCTGTAAACCTCAGCTCCTCCATTGCCAAGGGGACCCCTTCTTTCCTTACCTGGAGGGAAGTAAGATTAAATTGTTCTGCATTATATGGGAAGCTCTCATGTCATTTAAACTACTGAGAGTATTATTCCTTTCATGTAAGTCCCAGTTCACTGTTTATGAAATTATAAGAGACTCATAGATAGTAACAAAGATTAGTGGGTTCTGAATTAGATACACAACTGGATATTCATAATTGTAAGTACTTGAGTAGTTTGTCAACCCATAAAATTTGTGTTGGCAAATTGTACCACTCTTAGAGAAGACAAATATTGAAAGATAGAGATTTTATCTGGTCAGGTGGAAAAATGCCTATTGGCAGAGAAGATATTTAAATTTATACCCAGAAATAACTACAGCATTGTGGAAATAAGTTCACAGGAAAGATGACTAATTTCTATAAATTCTAAATAAAATGTGTTTGGAAATTATACTGTAATAACATAAAAAGACTTTTTGTGTGGGTCGTCTACAATTCGGAGTAAACTATTGGGGTATGAAGTAGTTAACAGGTCAGGGTGGCAAAGTCTTTTTACTTTTATTTATGTTGAGATATTCAAATACCATAAAATTCACCTTTTTTAAGTGTACAATTTAGTAGTTTCTTGTATAGTTTCAAAATTGTGCAACCATCGCCACTAATTCCCAAGCATTTTCATCATCCTCAAAAGAAATCCCATTCGATTAGCAGTCACTCCCCATTCCCTCTACCCCCAGCTCCTGTTAACAGCCAAACTACTTTCTGTCTGTACGAATTTTCCCTCTTCTGGGTTCAAAAAATAAGTCTCCTTTTGTATCTGGCTTCTTTACTTGGTATAATGCTTTCAAGGCTCATCCATGTTGTAGCATGTGTCATGTATCAGTACGGTCCTTTTTATGGCTGAATAGTGTTTCATTGCATGGATATAGCCCATTTTAAAATATATATTTTATTGATTATGCTATTACAGTTGTCCCATTTCCCCCCCTTTATTCCTCTCTGCCCTGCACACCCCCTCCCACCCACATTCCCCACCTTTAGTTCATGTCCATGGATCATACATATAAGTTCTTCGGCTTCTACGTTTCCTATACTATTCTTAACCTCCCCCTGTTTTTTACCTACCATTTATGCTACTTATTCTCTGCACCTTTTCCCCCTCTCTCCCCCTCCTACTCCCTGCTGATAACCCTCCACATGATCTCCATTTCTGTGATTCTGTTCCTGTTCTAGTTGTTTGGTTAGTTTATTTTTGCTTTTGGTATGGTTGTTAATAACTGTGAGTTCATTGTCATTTTACTGTTCATATTTTTTATCTTCTTCTTCTTAGACAAGTCCCTTTAACATTTCATAATATAAGGGCTTGGTGATGATGAATTCCTTTAACTTGACCTTATCTGGGAAGCACTTTATCTGCCCTTCCATTCTCAATGATAGCTTTGCTGGATAGAGCAATCTGGGATGTAGGTCCTTGCCTTTCATGACTTGGAATACTTCTTTCCAGCCCCTTCTTGCCTGCAAGGTCTCTTTTTAGAAATCAGCTGATAGTCTTATGGGAACTCCTTTGTAGGTTACAGTCTCATTATCTCTTGCTGCTTCTAGGATTCTCTCCTTATCTTTAAACCTTGGGTAATGTAATTATGATGTGTCTTGGTGTGTTCCTCCTTGGGTCCAACTTCTTTTGGACTTTCTGAGCTTCCTGGACTTCCTAGAAGTCCATTTCATTTGCCAGATTGGGAAAGTTCTCCTTCATTATTTGCTCAAATAAGTTTTCAGTTTCTTGCTCTTCCTCTTCTTTCTGGTACCCCTATGATTCGGATGTTGGAACGTTTAAAGATGTCCTGGAGGTTCCTAATCCTCTCCTCATTTTTTTGAATTCTTATTTCTTCATTCTGTTCTGGTTGAATGTTTCTTTCTTCCTTATGGTATACACTGTTGGTTTGAGTTCCAGTTTCCTTCCCGTCACTGTTGGTTCCCTGTACATTTTCCTTTATTTCACCTAGCATAGCCTTCATTTTTTCATCTAATTTGTGACCATATTCAACCAATTCTGTGAGCATCCTGATTACCAGTGTTTTGAACTGTGCATCTGATAGGTTAGCTATCTCTTCATCATTTAGTTGTATTTTTTCTGGAGCTTTGATCTGTTCTTTCATTTGGGCTATTTTTTTTGTTGTTGTTGTTGTCTCTGTGCGCCTGTAAGGGGTGGAGCCTTAGGTATTCACCAGGGCAGGGCAACCCCTGTCGTTGAGTTGTGGTGCCATCTGTGGGGGAGGGGTCCGAGAGGGAACAGTGCCCCTTGCTCCGCTCTCTGCCGGATTTCAGTCACTTCCCCCACTGCCCACCAGGAAATTGGGCCCTTCTGGTGCTGGTTCCTGGGTGGCTGGGTTTGTGTATGTTCTAGGACCCTGTGGATCTCTCCAACAAACTCTCCTGTGAGGCTGGGAGTCTCTCCCGCTGCCTCAACCCCCACCGGTGTTTTCAATCAGAGGTTTGAGGCTCTATTTCCCGGCACTGGAACCCTGGGTGTGCGATCTGTCTCGCTCACCCAGGGTTCCTCCTGGTTTATCTGCATGCGAATGTGGGACTCCTGCTCCACAATCTGCTGCCTGGCCGGGTCAGCCAGCCACTGCCTTGCCTGCCCCAGTCCTCCAGCTGCCCCCTTGCTGTGAGTCCTCTCGGCCCAGCTGCCTGTCTCCACCCCTTTTACTAGTCTGGATAATGTTTCTTCTTTAACTCCTTGGTTGTTGGACTTCCATACAGTTTGGTTTTCTGTTAGTTCTGGTTGGTTTTTGTTTTTAAATTGTTGTTGTCCTTCTTTTGGTTGTGCGAGGAGTCACAGTGTGTCTACCTACGCCACCATCTTGGCCAGAAGTCTTCATTGTATGGATATTGCACATTTTATTTATCCATTCATTGACAGATATTTGGTTGTTTTTCACTTTCTGACTGTTATGAATAATGCTGCTGTGAATATTTGTGAGCAGGTTTTTTTGTAGACATGTTTTCAGTTCTCTTGTGTATATATCTAGGAATGGAATTGCTGGGTCATGCAGTGAGCCTAAATTTAACCTTTTGAGTAGCTGTCAAACTGTCTTTCAAAGTGTCTGTACTCTTTCTCATTGCCACCAGCAATGTATGAAGGTTGCAAATGCTCCATATCCTCACCAACAGCTGTTATCTGTATTTGTAATTGCAGCCATCCTTAAGGGTGTGAGGTAGTATCTCATTGTGGTTTGGATTTGTGTTTCCTTAATGACTAATGAAGGACGCTAAACACATTTTTACGTGCTGTTGGTCATTTTGTATCTTCTTTCAAGAAATTGCCTATTCAGCCCTGGCTGGCGTAGCTCAGTGGATTGAGTGCGGGCTGTGAACCAAAGTGTCACCAGTTTGATTCCCAGTCAGGGCACATGCCTGAGTTGCGAACCAGGTCCCTAGTGGGGGCCACGTGAGAGGCAACCACACATTGATACTTCTGTCCCTCTCCTTCTCCCTCCCTTCCCCTCTCTAAAAATAAATAAATAAAATTTAAAAAAAGAAAAAGAAATTGCCTATTCAGATTCTTTGCTCATTTTAAAATTGGATTGCCTTTATATTATTGAGTTATGAATAGCTTATATATTCTAGATGCCAGTTCTTTATCAGATATGTGATTTGAAAATATTTTCTTCTGCTTGTGTGTTGTCTTTTCACTTTCTTGCTGCTGTTCTTTGAAGCACAAAGGTTTCCAACTTTGATGGAGTCAAATTTACCTGTGTTCTCTTTGGTCGCCTGTGCTTTTGGTGTCCCATATCTAAGAAACCATTGACTGGTCCCACGTCACAAAGATTTCAACCTGTTTTATTTTCTGAGCTTTATAGTTTTAGCTCTTTCATTTTTGTTTATGATCCAGTTTTAGTTAAATTTTGTATATGGTGTGATGTACGGGTCAGACTTTCTTATTTTGCACGTAGATACACAGTGTCTCAGCACCATAGTAAAAAATTTGTTCAAAAGATGATTGATTTCTTACCCATTGAATTGTTTTGGCACCTTTTTGAAAATCAATTGGCCATAAAAGTTTGTGTTTATTACTGGACTCTCAGTTCTGTTCCATCGATATATATATATATCTTTATGCCACTACCACTCTGTCTATATTACTGTAACTTTATTAAGTTTGAAATTGGAAAGAGTGAGTCTTTCAACCTTACATTTTTTCCCAACTTTTTTACTATTCTGGGTCACTTGCATTTCTGTATTAATCTGAGGATCAGTTTGTTAGTTTCTGCCAAAGAAAGAAAAGAAAGGAGCCAGGATTTTGATAGGAGTCTTGTTGAATCTGTAGATTAGTTTGGGGAGTATTGTCATTAAGTCTTCGAACCCATGAAGATTAGATCTTTCATTTCTTTCAATGTTGTTTTGTAGTTTTCAGTATATAAGGCTTATGCTTCTTTTGTAAAAATGTATCCCTAAGTATCTTTTTTCTTTTTGATGCTATTTCAAATGAAATTGCTTTCTTAATTTTCAGATCGTTCATTACTAACATACAGAAATAAAATTGATGTTTGTATATATATAAACAAATGATGATTTATATATATATAAATCTTGTATTGTGCAACCTTGCAGAACTCATTTATTTTTAGCTCTAATAGTTTTTTGTGGATGCCTTAGGATTTTAAATTTAGAAGATTGTCATCTACAAATGGAGATAGTGTTACTTTTCCTTTCCAACCTGGATGCCTGTTTATTTCCTTTCCGTACCAACTCTCTCTGGCCAGACCCTCCAGTGCAGTGTTGAATAGGAGTAGCCCCAGGGGCCTCCTTGTCTTGTTCTGGGTCTTAAGGGGAAGCCATTCAGGCGTACGACATTATTTGTAATGTGAGCGTGGTGTTTTTTGTAGATGCCTTCAGTCAAGGTGAGCGCAGTTTTTTATTTCTAGTGTTTTTGAGTGTTCTTCTCATGAATTTTCTGGATTTTGTGAAGTAATTTATCTATGTCTGTGTGATTTTTGTCCTTTATTAATATACTGTATTTCATTGATTGACTTTTATATGTTGAACCAACCTTGCATTCCTGGGTTAAATCTTACTTATCATCATTATAATCCTTTTTATGTCACTGGATTTGGCTTGTTAGTTAGTGTTCTGTTGAGGATTTTTGCATCTATACTTCTAAGGGATCATGTTTGTAATTTTCTTTTGATTGCTTTGTTTTTTGTTTGAGGATTACACGGACCCTATAGAATAAGTTTTAGAAGAGTTTGTGGAGAACTGGTGTTAATTCTTCTTTAAATATTGAGTAAAATTCATCAATGCAGTCTTCTGACCCTGTGCTTTTCTTTCTGGAAAATTTTAAAATTATTATACAATTTCTTGTTATAGGTCTATTGAACTTTTACATTTCCTTTATTTTTTAATTGATTTCTTTGAGAGAGAGAGAGAGGAAAGGAGAGAGAAAGAGAAGCAGTGGTTTGTTGTTCCACTCAATTGTGCATCTGTCGGTTGCTCCTTGGATGTGTTCTGACTGGAGATTGAACCTGCAGCCTTGGTGTACGGGGACAAAACTGGAACCAAATGAGCAATCTGGGCAGGAGCTCTGTTCTTCTTAAATCAGTTTCAGTAGTTTGTATCTTTCTATAAGTTTGCCCTTTTTCTTTTTTAAAATTTTTATTATATTTTATTGATAATGCTATTATAGTTGTCCCAATTTTACCCTCTTTGCCTCCATCCACCCAGCATCCCCCACTCACTCGGAGAATTCCCACACCATTGTTGATGTCCGTGGATCATGCCTATAAGTTGTTTGGCTACTCTGTTTTCAGTGCTGTGCTTTACATCCCCATGGCTATTCTGTAACTACCTCATTGTGCTTCTTCATGCCCTCACCTCTTCATCCATTCCTCCCCCCACCTCCCATCTGGCAACCATCAAAACACTCTTCATATCTGTGATTCTGAATCTGTTCTTTGTGTTAGCTTAGTTTGTTTTTCAGATTCAATTGTTGATAGATAAGTATTTATTGCCATTTTATTGTTCATAGTTTTGATCTTTTCCTAAATCCCTTTAACATTTCATATAATAATGGTTTGGTGATGATGAACTCCTTTAGCTTTTCCTTGACTGGGAAGCACTTTATCTGCTCTTCCATTCTAAATGATATCTTTGCTGGGTAGAGCATTTTTGGCTGTAGGTCCTTGCTTTTCATGACTGAATATTTCTTGCCAGTCCCTTCTAGCCTGCAGTGTTTCTTTTGAGAAATCAACTGACAGTCTTATGGGAGCTCCCCTGTAAGTAACTAACTGCTTCTTTCTTGCTGCTTTTAAGATCCCTCTTTATCTTTAACTTTCGGCATTTTAATTGTGGTGTATCTTGGGGTGGGCCTCTTTGATTCCATATTGTTCAGGACTCTGTGCTTCCTGGACTTGCATGTCTATTCCCTTCACCAAATTAGGGAAGTTTTTTTCCATTATTTTTTCAAATAGATTTCCAATTACTTGCTCTTTCTCTTCCATTCCAGCACCCCTATGATGCAAATGTTGGAACATTTGAAGTTGTTCCAGAGGCTGCTTACACTATCCTTATTTTTTTTTATTCTTTTTTTTATCTTGTTCTGACTGGTTGGTTTTTGGTTCCTTATGTTCCAAATCATTGATTTGATTTTCAGCTTCATCCACTCTACTGTTGTTTCCTTGTAAATTGTTCTTTATTTCAGTTAGTGAGTCCTTCATTTCTACTGGATCTTTTTTATGCTGTTGTGGTCCTAAGTTTCTGGAGCATTCTTATGACCATTGTTTTGAACTCTGCATCTAATAGATTGCTTATCTCCATTTTGTTTAGTTCTTTTTCTGGAGTTTTGTTCTGTTCTTTCATTTGGGCCATGTTTTTTGTCTCCTTATGTTGGCAGCCTCCCTGTTTTTGTTTCTATGTATTTAGGTAGAGCTGCTTTGACTCTGTGTCTTGGTGGCATGGCCTAATGTAGTAGGTGTCCTGTAGGTCAAGTGATATAGCCTGTCACCCAAGCTGGGTACTCAAGGTGTGCCCTTTGTATGGGCTGAGTACACCCTCCTCTTGTAGTTGAGCCTTGATTGCTGTCGACAGGTCAAAGGAGGGATTTATCCAGGCCAGTCAGCTGCAAAGACTGGCTGTGACCACTGACCACCAGCCTCTGCCCTCCATGGAGGATCAGCTGTGCAGGGGCAGGGTGGTGGTGCTCCAACGTGTAGCTGTCCACTGGGTGTGCAGGTTCTGGGGTTTCCTGGGTGGTGAGGGCAAGGTCAGTCCCCATGTTCTGCCTGGGGCTACCTGAATGAACTATAAAGCAATCTGAAATGGCTGCTACTTGTGCTGGGTTTGCAGATTCCCAGGGGAAGCCAAGCTGTGAATCTAGGCTGGTAGTGTCAGTCCTTGGGCCACTTAGCAAGAAGTTTGGGGGCTAAGGTCTCACTGTTGCTTGTTTGAGAGGATTTAGGAAGTTTTGAAGCATGAGCCAAGACCAGCCATTCATATGGAAAGTCACCAGTAACAGCTTGGGTGGGCCTGTAGTTGGGTGGGATGGGAGTCTCAGAGGATCTCCAGGCAGGGCCAATGATGTTAGCCAGGTTGATGGAGTCTCCGATATGGCACCTGCCTCTGTGCTTCTGTGGGGGGAGGTTTTAGAAAAGGACAATGACTTCTGCCCACCTTTCTGTCTGGGATAAAGCTGTCCCCAGCTCTCGCCTTGATGCCAGACATGTCAGATTCTCCCTGTACGCCTCTGATGCCTTTCAAGCTGCTACCTCAGTGCTGGAGCTCAGAGGGCGTGAGTGAGTAAATGTGTGGGTTCTGTAAAAGGAACTGCTTGGGACCGCAGAAGTTTCTCCCACTGACTCAGTCCTGCTGGTTTTTTTCAGCCAGAAATTATGGGGACTTATCTTCTTGGCACTGGAACCCTGGCCTGGGGGCCTGGTGTGGGACTGGGACTCCTTACTCCTGAGATTTCCCTCCTGAATTTTCACCCACCACCGTGGATGTGGAACCAACCCATTCCCTGTCTCTGCCCCTCCTACCAGTCTGGATGGATGTGGTGTCTTTAATTCCTTAGTTGTCAGATCCATTCAACTTGATTCCTGACATTTCTGAGGACGCGGTGGTTCTATATTTTAGTTGTAATTTTATTGTAGTTACAATTACGGGCCAGCTGTGTCTGCCTATGCCACTATTTTGACCAGAAGTCTATAAGTATTTCCTTTATCTTGGTTATCTAATTTGTGTTCTTTCAAGTTTTAAATTGCATACCGTTCTGGGTAGTGTGAAGAAATCTCACACCATCCCACCTAAGATGCGAATCATCCCTGCGTCCAGCATATTCATGTTGTGTATACTACCTGCCCTTGGCCCCTTAGGTTATCTTTGTTATCGTATCAGCAGCCATGGTATCACAATGCTTCTCTTCAAGTAACCCTTATTTTACTCAGTAGCCCTAAATAACTGGAATAGTGATTCAGGTATGCAAATACACAATTCAGATATACCCAAAAGAAGCCATAAAGTGCTCCCTTTAAGAGAAAACATTCTCAGCTTAGTAAGGAAAGAAAAAATGAATGCTAAGATTGTTAAGATCTACAGTAGGAACAGTTCTTCTATATTTGAGAAATTGTAAAAGAAGGAAAAAGAAATTTGTGCTAGTTTGCAGAGAGAGTGTTTCATAATTTTAATTATAGTGTATTGTAGTTCTACTTTATTATTATTGTCATTAATCTCCTTATGATGCCCAATTTATGAATTAAACTTTATTATAGGTATATATGTGTAGGAAAAAACATAGCATATGCGGGGTTTGGTACTGTCCACACCTTCAGGCATCCACTGGGGGGCTCGGAACGTATCCCCTGTGGGCAAGGGGCTACTAGCGTAATTTGAATCCTCTCTCTTTCCTTGGTCAGTTTAGCTAAAGGTTTGTCAGCTTTGTTTATCTTTTTATATGACTAACTTTTGGGTTTATTTTTGCTCCTGTTTTTCTATTCTCTTGTTCATTTATTTTTGCTTCAGTCTTTCTTATTTCCTTCCTTTTGCTTGCTTGAGATTAGTTTGCTCTTCCTTTGCTAGTTTCTTAAGTTGTAAGGTTATGTTATTGAAATCAGATCTTTCTACTTTTTTATATAGATATATATAACCATAAGTTCACCTCCAAACAATACTTCAGTTGCTTCCCATAGGTTTTGGTAGGTTGTATTTTTGTTTATAATTTCTCTGTGATTTCTTCAACTCATTATTTGTGTGTTAATTTGCATATATTTGTATATTTCCCAAGTTCCCTTTTGGTATTCATTTCTAATTTCATTCCGTTTTGGTTAGGGAACATACTTCGTACGATTTCAGTCTTTTGAGATGTACTGAAACTCGTTTTATGGCCTGGAGAGTGTACCGTGCGCGCTTGAGAAGAATGTGTGTCCTGCCGCTGTTGCGGGCTGCTCTGTGGATGTCTGTTACACTGGGTTGTCGCTGGTGTTTTTCAGGTCTGCAGTTTCCTTGCTGATCTTCCAGTTGCTTTTTTCTCTGTTGAAAGATGGGTATTGAAGTCTTCAACTATTATGTTTTAATTGTCTATTTCTCCTTTTCGTTCAGCCAGTTTTTCCTTCATTTTGTGGTCCTGCTTTTCGGGCATATATGTTTATATAATTGTTATGTCTTCTAGATGAATTGACTCTGTTATTCCAAATTGTCCTTCTCTGTATTTAGTAACACTTTTTATCTTGAAATCTATTTTTGTAGTTAGTTACTACAGCTCTCTTTATTACTGGTTATATATTTATATCATGAAGATATATCTTTATTGCATTTTTAAAAGAATTTATTTTTAGAGAGAGGGGGAGGGAGGGAGAAAGAGAGGGAGAGAAACATCAATGTGTGGTTGTCTCTCATGTGCCCCCTACTGGGGACCTGGCCTGCAGCCCAGGCATGTGCCCTGCCTGAGAATTGAACCAGCGACCCTTTGGTTCACAGGCCTGCTCTCAGTCCATTGAGCTACACCAGCCAGGGCTATATTTATTGCATTTTAAGTAACATGGAAACTCTGAAAATCAGATTAAGTCCCCAAGGTTTGTTGTTGTCCTTGTTTGTTTTTGCTGCTGTTTGTGACTTTCCTAAGCTAATTCTGTAGAGTCTGTATTCTTTGTTGTATGAAGTTTCTGCTTGACTACTCTAGTGGTCAGTTAATGAGTCAACAGAGATTTCCTTAAATGCTTAGAAGCAAGAGCCTCTCAGCCTTTGCTGGGGCATAGGCTGAGCATACCTTCAATGCTCAGAGATGCGCTTTCCAGTGCTGCCTTAGTCTTCACTTCTGCCCGGTCAGAGTTTGGAGACCAGACAGAGGTGGAAGCTTAAGGCCTTATCTGGCCTTCCTGGGGCGTGACCACAGCCCTGTGGATGTGCGTGGCTGTCTCGTCCTGGCGATACATCAGGCCTTTTCACACCTCTCGATGACATCTTAATTTCAGACTTCAACTTTTAACTTTTTTGGTTAGCTTTTTATTTGCCTAACTGTTATAACTACCTCAGAAATCTGTAATGTTAAATAATTGCTGGTGGTTGTTTTTGACAAATACCCCTGGGGCTGTAAGATTCTTTGCACTGAGCAAGGTGTGAGTCTGGTCAAATGAATGCGAATGGGGATTTTCAAGGAGGTGCCAGACCGGTCTAAGAACGTCAGTTCCTCTGGAATGCTGTTGTTGGTAAGCTTCTAGACCTGCTCTGCCCCTTCCAGTGGCTGCTAAGCTGTTGGCTTTCACCTTAGTAGAAGGCTGTTTGTTTTCAAAGCTACCGCAGAGCTGAGGAGGGGGACATGGGAACAAGGCAGTAAAAACCTTACCAACCTCACTCTTCTTATTGAGATTAAGCCGTTTCTCTTGAGTAAATGTACAGGAGGTTGTTACAGCTTTTGGTTAATTCCCAGAGCGATGAAAAGGTTGACTTGGACAGTTCTGCCAATGTTGTCAATGTTTACGTGGAGCAGTGGTGTTTCAGAAGTTCGCACTCTCCTCACCAGTCCCACTGATGCAACTCTCGTCTCTTTGCTTTTTAATGCAGAGTTTTGAGAAAGAACAAGCCTCTCATTGAAGAGAACAGAGAGAAAGGAAGATATAATTTAAAAATAAAAGCCATGAGAAGTATGAGCAAATTTTTCTTAAGATTGGAGATGTTGGATAGCTTGACGCTCATATCAGTGCAAGTGAAAAAGTGAAATTACAAACTCTATTGATAATATGAAAAGAGGGAAGTAAATTTCTTAGCTCCAGTGCAGTATCCTGTCCTGCATTTAACCCGTCATCTTTCCCCAAACCATTTTACTCTGTTGGAGTTCCGCGTCTTGCCCACGCTTTGCTGTGCGCTTCATTCATTGTCCAGAGCCCATCTTCACTTAACATTGCCTTTGCTGTCTCACCCTGGAAGAATCAGTCGTGCCCCACTCTCTGTCCCTTTACTGTTTATCCCTGTGTTACAGTACTTGCCACACTGTACTCTGACTTACCTAAGGTCAACACTGTTTTCCTAATGAATAGCAGAGTCCTCAAGACCAAGGGCTAGGTCTTAACTGTCCTCCTGTTTCTAGAATCGAACTCAGTACTTGCCATAGAATGAATTTCATAGAGCGGTCACCCCTCATCTATGTAGAATGTGTTCTAAGACCCCAAGTGGATGCCTGAAACTGCGGATAGCACCAGACCCTACATAGTAGACTGTGTTTTCTATTCATACACATATACCTATGGAAAAATGTAATGTATAAGTTAGGAACAGTAAGAGATTGACAGTGATAACTAATAATAGACCTATGATAGCAGTATATTGTATAAAAGTTACATGGGTGTCCTTTCTGTCTGGTAACCAATCTGATAACCAGGACGGCTACCTGGGGGCTTGGGGAGCGCATACAGCATGTATGCGCTGGAGTAGACACAGGGGTGATTCATGTCCCGGTGAGACAGAGCCGGATGGCACGAGATTTCATCATGCTCCTCAGTGTGCAGTTTAAAACTTATGAATTATTTGTTTTTGGAATTTTTTATTTAATGTTTTTGGGCTGCAGGTTGACCCTGGGTGACTGGAACCACAGAAAGTGAGACTACAGATGGGAGAGGACTGCTCTGTGTAAATAAACGTGTACAGGATAAAAGAAGGGAGAAAAAGGGATAGGACAAAGAGGGTTACGTTTAGAAGTTTGTGAGATACGTACTCGTTTATTCAACATAACGTGATTTTAAGCAAGTGCTGGCATTCATTCCTGTGTCTTGATATTCTAGGAAAATGAATATTGATGAAATACAGTTCGGTGCTTTCAGAGTGGTTGCTATATAGTGTGAAAATTAGGGAGGAAAACATCTTAAAGAATAAAGTATTAAAATTAGTTGAATAAAGTGAAGTACAACTGCTGTTCCTGACAAAGATAGAGTTCCTCGTGGGCCTTCCCGTGAGGAAGATACCCATTCTTCTCGGGCCTTCCTTCTTACAGCTGAAAACATGGGCATAACACAACAAGCAAGCGCAGGCAGCTTCCCAGCGGTGGGAAAAAGAGGACGGACTGCCTAGGGGTCTCAGGACGCGAGGAGCAATGCAATGGTGGTTCCCCTGAGTTTCCTTATTGCCACCCATATATCCCAGACAGGGTGCTGTAGAACTCGCCAGCCCGAAGTGGCCGAAAGGCGCAGGAAAGATAATGTCCAAGAGAAACCTTTCTCCTGTAGCCAAAAGACCAGGGGAAGCATGTTCTAACAACAGAAAAGCTTTTTGGCAATACCCACCATATTCCAGCCAAACACCGATGGAAAAACACACACACACACTCTCTCTCTCTCTCTCTCTCTCTCTCTCTCTCTCTCTCTCTCTCTCTGTGGTTCAATGGGGCTGAGCAGGCTGTTAGTGTCCCACACACCCTGCCCTAGCCCATGAAACCGAGCAGCGATGCTCCAGTTCCCCACCAGGTGATGGCTCTGGAGCCATGCAGTGACTTGATCTTCCATCCTGTCTGCCACAGGCAGGTGACACTCCAATTCCCCCTTTGGGAGGTGTCTGCAGGTCTGAGCAGCGAGCTAATCTTCCGTTTCCTGCACAGCAGAAGCAAATTAAGTCCATAATGAAATATCAGTGCACACCTATTATAATGGCTAAAAAGGAAAAGGAAAACAAAAGTCGGCAAAGAGTTCCAGGCAATACAAAATGCGGGGGGGATGCAGAGAAAGCAGGTCGTTCACGCACTGCTGGTGGAAATGTACAACGGCACAGCCACTCTAGAAACACTTCAGCAGTCTGTTAAAAAGACTAAACACAACCACCATACAGGCTGGTCATTGCGTTCCTGGGCATTTATCCCAGAGAAATGAACACCTATGGTTCATGCAAAAGCTGTACACGGATTTTCATAGCAGCCTTATTCCTAACAGCCTCAAACCGGAACAGGTGACATGCCCTTCCCTGGGCGAACGGCTAAACAAACCGTGGTACGTCCACATCGTGAGGGACACTCGGCAGTGGAAAGGAATGGACTGTTGATACACGCAACAACTCGCATGAATCTTCAGGATATGCCATGTGGTAAAAGGCCAGTTTGAAAGGTTACATATGTGTGGTTCTATTTATATAACGTTTAAAAAGAGACATTTTAGAAATGGAGTATAGACGTGCAGTTGTGAGGGACTGAGGAAGGCAGGGCAGGAAGGCGCTGGGTGTGATTATTATTAAAAGACGACGAGAGGGGTGCTCGAGACACTGGCGGTTTCCACCATTCTGATGGAGGGAGTGCTTAGCGAACCCGCTCGTGGGATACAATTGTAGAGAACTACAGTTTAAGTGAGATCAGTGCCTTCTACCAACAGTGACATCCTGGTGTGGATACTGTACTACATATAATTTTGTTAGATTTTACCATTGGAAATTGGGTAAAAGGTAAATAATTTCTGTTATTTTTTACCACTGCATGTTAATTAACAATTACCTCAAAATAAAAGGCTCAAAACTTTGAAAAGGCACCAGAGAAACACAGATTAGAAAGTAGTAATTAATTTTGCATGAGGAAGCTTTAAAGCCAGGTAATCTTTGACTTGGCCTTGAAGGATAAATAGGATTTCCATAGGCTTTTGTCTTCTTATTATTAAAAAAGAAGAAAAGGCGACTAACACTTAGTGACATCCTCTTCGAAGACCTCTCAGCTGGGGGGATGTGCTTGTGTGGCCCTCGAGCTGTAGCAGTAACCTTAGGCCAGGGCGGGATTCAGGAGAGTCTGAGATTGTGAGTGAGAGGGCAAGAACAAAATGCTTGGGTGGAGAAAGATGAGTAAAATTAGGACATTAAGTGCCTAGAATACCAAAAGGAAGTGGCCAGGTGGCAGAAAGAAAAACAGGCCTGGCACTCGGGAAAGCAGGCCGGGCTGCAGAGGGCTGTTCAGGTGCGCACGAGGAGGAGTTGGAGCCACCGAAGTGGAGGGAGATAGCAGTGAGCACGCAGTCGGAAAAGGAGAGAGGGCCGTGGCGGACTCAGGCGTCCCACGTTCAAAGGGTGGAAGCTTCTTAGGAAAAGTGGGGCTGGAGGTGCAGAAAGGAGGATGTTAGAGCTGCTAAAGAATACAAAAAGGCTGAGCTTCCCTGGGTTCTGTCGTAGCGAGGTCAGCATGGACAAAAGCCACTGCCTGTAGCCATCAAGTCCTTCCCTTCGTCTTCTGGCGTCTCACCAGTGTGTCCGTGGAGTGATGGAGCTGGAGCCCACTGGAGTCAGTTGAGGAGTGGAGGGGAGGTCGAGCGTGGGACACTAAGTATAAACATCTCTTTGCAGGGGGCTTTGGTGGGGAGGAGGTGAGAGGGGACTCGACAGGAGCGGGGTCCTCAGGGTGTTTTTGAGAATGAAGAGATTCGAGCTTGCTGGCAGGCGGCGGGGAGGGAGCCGGGGGAGGACATACACATTTTTGGACTCCTCTTCGGAAACTGCCTTCAGAGCCTAAGGCACATTTTCAACAATGGCAAATCTTCATCTTCTGAGAGTGGCTTTGATTTTTGGAAACAGCCAACTCAGTGTAGAGCCAAGAGTGGTAAATCAGGTGGCGATCAAGCTGGATAATACAACTTCAAAAAAAAATAAAGTATAATTATAAAGTAGTAAAACTGATTTTCTTGTGAAGCTCATGAATTGGCTTAGAAAGTAGTTCTTAAAGAATTCCAAAACCCTTTTGAGCAGTTGTGGCATGATGTGAGTAAGTGCATGGAGTTTGTTTGTAACTCAGAGGAGGACACCGGCAATGCACAGAGGTTCTGCGCGTGAAGAAATCCACTTTGTTATTTTATATTTACTCTTAATGTGCAAATGTCAAGTTGCCCTATAATCTTTTTGCCTGAGAGGTGACTTAGTGGAATTATACCAAAGTTTGTATATGGGAGAATCAGGAGTTTCAAATTGTGATTGTTTAAACAGTTCTCCTGTGGTCTTACAGATGTAATTAGAATTCCTAGGATAGGAGTGTTCCCACAAGCATAATAATACTTTAAATGTGTGTTCAATTATCCTTTTCTATAGTCATATTTAACTGTTTCTTTTTGAAGTGGAGTTACTTTGAAAATATTAAATCACTAGCATAATCTCGACTGTCAGTCAGACCTAGGACAGCGCTGGGCACGTAGTAGGTACTCACTGAGTGTCCCTGTCCTGTGTTCTCTGCCTTGAGACTTGACATACACCAGGGGACACACCAAGAGACAGATCGGTTTCCTAGTAGTGGAGCACCTCTATTACCTTTCAGCCCAAAATAGCCAAGATAAAGAAATTTAGCTTTGTTAATGTGAGAAATATACACATACCAGAATGTGTCATTTATCAAATTCTTTTTTTGTTTTTGTTTGATTTTAGAGAGAGGGGAGGGGAGGGAGAAAGAGAGGGAGAGAAACACTGATGTGAGAGACTAACATCGATTGGCTGCCTTCTGTATGCACCCTGACTGGGGACTGAACCTGCAACCCAGGCGTGTGCCCTGACTGGGAATCGAACCAGTGACCTTTCGGATTCCAGAACCATGCCCAACCAACCAAGACGTACCAGCTGGGGCTCGCATGCTGCTTTGATACCTTTTTATGTGGTTTATCTCATTTAATTATTTTATATTTATGCAATACCTTATTTAATCGTTGACACGAGCCTGTGAAATAGCTTTTCCTGTTTTGCAGGTAAGGAAACTGTGGCTCAGGCCAGTGTAGGCACCCGCCCCAGGTCTCACGGCTGAGAGGGGCAGAGCTGAGGCTTGAATTCATATCTGCAGTCAGGAAGCTCTTACCTACCGTCCTCACGCGTCTCCGCCTTCTTCCACCCCTGACCTCAGTAAACACTTTAAAATCATCGAAAACACCGCATGCTTCTCCAACCCCGTATTAAGGAAGCTAGAGTCTTCTTCAAGTCCCTACTGACCAAAAAAAATGGTGTAGCACTGTACATCATGTTACTTGAATTACAGAAGCAATCTTTCTTTTTAGTGGATTTGATTTTTAAGTAGGAACTTCGTATCTGTAATCCGTCACGCCTTCCCTCTGCCTCCCCACACCTCGGACTCTCGCCGTGGGCCCAGGAGTGTGCGGCGTGGGGGCGTCTGCCTGACCTCCTGTCACGCTTGTTGAAGAGAGAGCACGGAGGGCCACAACAAGTCAGGCGTGCTAGGAAACGTTCACAGCTGTTGTGCTGAGACTTTTTCTGTCCCAAATAACAGAAACCACTGGAGCTCATTTAAGCAGAAAGGGGAATTGAAGGGTCCTGTGCTAACTCCAGGACCCAAGGGCAGGGAACCCAGAAGGGCTTCTTTCTTCATCTCTGCCTCTCCTGCTCTCCCACACCTGACCCTTCTTCCCTTCGCCCAGACCAGCCTCTCGCTTCCTACCCCTCATTGGGAGACCTCGGACCAGCCGCCACGGCCTGGAAACGGGAGCCCGCCCTCTCTCCCCCTTCTCTCCCTTCACGACTTCTTCCTCCTCACCTCCCTCACTCTCTCCCAGTCCCAGTTCGAAGCTGTCGGCCCAGGGTCGGTTTGTCCCGGTTTGGGCTATACGCTGGTTTGGGAGAGGGAGCGCAGGGCCGAAGTCAGTTGGCCACAGCTGTGCTCACTGGTTCTTTTTCTATCCCAGGAGTGTGAAAGGTTTAAGTGACCCTGACATCACAGGGCTGAAATGCAAGGATGTAGGCTTTAGAGACAAATTTGACTTGAATCATCCTTCCCTCTGCCACGTACTAGGTACATAGAGTAGTCTTAGGAGAGTTACTCAGCTCCTCTGAGCTTTACTTTGTCTGCAACGCGAAAGGGATGTATAGGTGCCATCTCTCTTTTTTATTTAATCTTTACTGTTTTTTCCATTACCATTTAGTCCCCTTACACGCCTGGCACTGCCTTTCTCATGAAGCTGTGGCGGGTAAAATGTGAGAATGCGCGCAGCGCTCGGCGCAGGCGCCGGCGTGCGTGTGCTGGACAAAGTGCCGCTCCTTCGCTCTGAGGAGCGTCAAGCACCTTGCTGCTTAGGTCAAGTGCAGAGTAAAAAGTTCCAACTAGCTTCTGCCCTCAAATTCTGTTTCCCCTTAGCCCATTTTTTGTTCTCGTTTCATCTACCCTTGAGTATCAGTATATTCATAATCGAAAGGGCTTTGGTTCTAAACCTAGAAAATTCTTTTACGTCGTGTTCCCAGGCCAGGGCTGGAGGTCCCAGGACGTCACCTGAAGCGGATTCTACTCTCACAGATGTGTTGCTGCTTCTGGTTGAAGGACTGTTAGGTGAAAACCACTCATGGCTCAGCGCAGCCCCAGCCTTTTCCCGGCGGCTAGAGTTGAAGCAGCCCAGTTAAAGATTTAGCTCAGTTTGTGTTTATTAGCGCTACTATTTGCAGGGCCCTGAAATAGAGATTATTAGAATTGAAAAATACATAATTGAGAGAAACCGTTTTTTCCTTCAAAGAAAATAAAGTCTAGAAGAAGAGATGATGAGTCCACACGAATCACTAACTCGGGACATAAGGCCCCGTGTTAAAGAAGGTGTCCTCTTCGGGGAGAGTGGAAGAACGGTGTGAAGCCGGAGCTTGAGGATGCTGAATGCCTCGCTGCGGACCAGTAGTGTCGGGGTGGCTGGGGGCTAGTGAAAGTTTTTGAGGAAGGAGCATAATCCAATGCTGTGTTTTAGTGCCTTCATCCCAGTAGCCAGATGCTGAAGGATCTGAAATTCTTCAAATTACACACTGCAGGAGAGCAGGAGAGGAGACTGGAGTCCCGCTGGGAAGAGCTGCCTCTGCAGGAAAAGAGGGTGGGATTATGGAAACAGATCTAGTCCCAGGCTTAGTAAGGACTGGGTGGTGGGGATGGGGCTGAGACAGAGGGCTGTCCTGGGAGACTTGACCCAAAATGCAGGAAGAGGTGCAGACTACGGGCGGGTGGGGTCATCTGGGGTCACCTGGGCTGCTCCTGACGGTGGGGGGTGGGGCGGGAGTGGAGAAGCAGTTCTCTGTGCCAGGGGAGTGCGCTGGTAGAGCCTGCTGTGCCTGCCCCCCTCCAAGGGAGGCTTTGGGGGGGGGTTGTTGTTGTTTTTGAGAAAGGAAACCTAGATGAATTTCATGCCTTATTTGGAAATTCTCTGGAGCAAACAAATTATGAACACGTTTTTATCTCAAAATCTAAGCATTTAATATTGAAATCAGCTAGGAAGTCATTGCCAGCCTGTTTGTTTGTATTTTTAAACTATAGAATCAGCTTGGTGAGCAGTGAAACAGTTTTGGCCCAAAGTGAGTATTTAAAAGACATACAAGACTAGACTTGGCTTTTCCCGTTAATGAGAAGAAAGAGTTCACACTTTTTTTTTCTGTTAAGAGTTACAGGGCTCTACTCACGTTAGCCAAAGTAATAACAGTGAGTCCCTGATTGTCCTGAGATACAGCTGGCATTTATTTTGGCGTTTTTGTTGGACTGTTCAAGCTGTTATTTTCAGCAGCGATTTTAATTAAAATGCTTGCATGCATCTCTTAGACAAGTCTCTCCCCTCACTAGACTGGGACTCTAGTAATGTTCTCAGTACTTTCCAGAACTGTGCAAGGTCTGTTAAGGCCCATTCATGGCGCTTTAATCATCCTTTTAATAAAAAGCAATCATTTGGGAATACATTTTCCAGGCAGTTCCCTTGCCTCCCAGGGAGAATATTTTGAGGCCTCCCAGTGACCACAGGATTAAAAGCCTTGACAGGGAAGCCCTAGAATTCTTGAAGAGCTAGGCTTTTGAAAGATTCATTGTTGTGGCATCTCCGTCTGAAAGAGACCACTTTATCTTGCTCCTAAACATCTATAGGACAGACATAGCACTTTCTGAAAAGAATTCCGGGCAGTGTAGAAGAGCAGACGTACGTAGGTAATCCAGTACGGGCAGTGTGTAATTTGAAGAATGATAGTTCCACTTTTATGGTTACCATAACAATCATACAGTTGTGCAAAATATGTGTATAGCTTTTATAGAAAGGAGCTGGCACCATTGTAATGATTCTTCTCGTATCGGAACAACTGTTTTCAGATCTGGAAACGGGGGTGGCTTAACCCTTCCCCGGTTAGCTCAGCATGCTCCCTGAGAAGGCTCTTTGGAGCTCCGGGCTGTTGAAATGTATTCACCGCTTACATTTACATGTTAGCCTGATAAATGGATGGAGAATTAAGGATGATGATCCTTTCAACAGCAGGTTCTGAATTCCTAGCTTGGGAATTCAAAGGATGAGAAAAAAAATACTGTTCCTCAAATAGAAATCTAGGAGAGATGTCTAGACACAGTTAATTCCTTGACTTTGTGACTATTCTTAATTCTGCCCACTAGAATTTAAATCCGTTAAATACTGGCCTTTACCCCATTGTGTTTAAGTCTCTGACAAAGTCCTATTAAAATTTGGTTACAATTTCTGTTTTATTTTTACATGTTCACTATGTCTCTTCTGGAAATTCTGTAGCAAATTTAAAAGAGTAGTATTCTAAGTGAAAATATATCTATGCATGTTCTTTTTAAAGCTACTTTTTCCTATTTGCGTATATCCTTTCCAAAAGAAAGTATTTGGGACTTGACTTTCTGTGACAAACTAAGGAATAACCACTTTGAATAAATTTGATACTGGAACTCTGTATGTGGATGTTCAAGTTGAAAGTAAAAAGTTGTCAGATTTGGAATGAAGTCAACCATAGAGCAACTTTTTCTGAAAGAAATTTTGGGTAATTATTATTGCAGCTGAAATCTTTCTGGGATGTTTCAATCTTAAGATAAAGTATGGAACTAAGAGTAATTAGAAAAGATTTCAACTTCTATCGAAATAAAACTTACTGGTCTAATTCATTTCTTTAAACACTTACTCTTTTGAACTCCTGCCCCATTAAACCAAAGCTCTACAAGTCTGTGACCTTAGGCATGTTACTTAATGTCCCCGAGCCTCAGTTTCCCCATCTACAAAAACTGAGTAAAAAATAATACCCACCACTATTGTAATTCTGTTTTCTCGAGAGGTAATTTGTAGGAGATAGGGGGACAAGTGTTTTAATGAAAGCAAGGTTTCTTATAGTTTGAAGACCTCTAATATATTTATATTCTGTGAAGATTTTGTATATTGTATAAAGCTTTTTATTCCTAAGCTGTTAACACTGTAGGTACAGAGGGGCTGAGAAATTTGATCCCTGTATGGGAGCATTTCTTAGAAGTTTCCTGCTACCTCATTTCATATAGTTTTGAAACTTAATTTATTATCAATCTGTGTTCTCATAGCTTGGTTTAAAGTAACCCCAATCTGGTATTTTAAATCTGGATTATAGGAAAACACCACTACCAGAGGTAAAAGAAGACAAGAGAGGTGTGCGGTGAGAGCTTTAGATAGAAAGACTTTTTTTTAAAGATTTTATTTATTGATTTTTAGAGAGAGGGGAAGGGAAGGAGAAAGAGAGGGAGAGAAACATCAGTGTGTAGTTGCCTCTTGCACACCCCCCACTGGGGACCTGGACGTCTCCAGGCATGTGCCCTGACTAGGAATCGAACCAGTGACCCTTTGGTTTGCACGCCAACGCTCAATCCACTGAGCCACACCAACCAGGGACAGAAAGACTTTTTGGGCAGAGTGGCACTCGGCCGCTGTGGCCGTTGCCCCCTTTGGCAAGCCTGGGTTCTGATGGGAGGTAAGGGAGTGCTGAGGCCAAGCCCTCTCTGCTCTGGTGCCGCCCCCTTGGTTCAGGTGTGCCCAGTAGTTCAGTGCCTGCGGGGAAACCGACTTGGGGGCTCTGACCGTTGCACCAGCTCTCCTTTCCGCCCAGGCTTCCTTCCCCCAGATAGCCCTGGCTCACTGCCTCACCTCCTTCAGTCACCCTCAGGTGTGCCCTCACGTTGAGGCCCGCCCTGACTGTCCTATTTATATCTGTACTTGGTACTTCGAACTGGTCTTGCTCTGTTCTAATGTTTCTTTTTTGCTCCGCAGCCCTTAAGTTCAATACTGTTTATTCTGTCTCCTCTCCCACTAGAATGCGAGTAGATAGGAATCTTTGCTCTCACGTGTGTCCCAGACACCTGGAGCAAGTACTAGATGCCCAGTAGATATGGAATGTAGGAATTCTGGCCTTCTTTCTCTTGACCTTCTTCCCACTGATGTGTCACTGGTCCCTACAATTTTGATTTGATCGGGACACAAAGTAAGTGAAAATTTATGAAAGCTATAATTATACATAGTTGTAAACCATTTAAAGCAAAAAAGGGATGGGCCCATTTCTTGGAGAAAGTCATGTTTGAAGGACTGTATGGCGAAAGAGGGAACCAACTACTTCTTCCTGGCTGCAAAGGGCTGAATGATGAAGTTTCTCAGAATCGGATTTCAGCTCACTATGAATTAGAGCTCTCTAAAATTCAATGGCCTGCCTAATAGAGCTCCCTAAAATAGTTAGAGCTCTCTAAAATTAAATGGCCTGCCTAATGAGGCAGTGACTTTCACTACTCCCTGTCCAGGTATTCAAGAGGTAAGCCCATCTGCCTGATTGAGTTTTGGCTCGCTGGCACTTTGGGGATAAGATTTGGACTAAGGTGACCGTTAAGGAACTTCCAGCTCTGATGATTTGATGACTCCGTCCCAGGATTTATTGTTCAGCAAAAAATCAGGCGGCAGAAGAGAATTTATAGTATTCCCCTGTTTATGTAAGAAATAAGAAAGAATGTATATCAATAAAGAAAAGCAAAAGAAGGATAAACCAGAAAATGATAAAAACAGTTATCTGTAGGGGACGGGTAGGGTCAAAGTAAAAGTGGAGAGACAAGAATAAGACTCACTTTAAATTTGAACCATTTAGACGTTTTAAATATTCAACAATAAAATTAAGTCAAATCTAAAAGGAGATAGAAGCAAAATCTCTAAAATAGACCTAAAACAAAAATAAACTGGTCTAATGTTCAGCAAATGTGTATTATCACTACATACAGCAAAAAGAATTAATTCCAGTAACTTTTGGGTACTATACGTTGGACCACTTTGACTGAATACCCTTAGTGACTGTTCTAAGGATAAAACTCCAGGGAAATCTCACACGCAATCGATTCTTTGTTGCCAGCGGTATCAGGATTAAATCCTGAAGCTGTTCTGGCTGTGAAGTTGGGGGCGGCTGAGGCGCTCACTGGGAGGACGAGGTACAAGTGCAGGGCGCTCACTGGGAGGACGAGGTACAAGTGCAGGGTGCTCACTGGGAGGACGAGGTACAAGTGCAGGGTGCTCACTGGGAGGACGAGGTACAAGTGCAGGGCGCTCACTGGGAGGACGAGGTACAAGTGCAGAGTTGGGGGGGATGAGGAAGGGCTCCCCAGTGCTAGATTGCACCTGGAGGTGTCAGCGGGAGCTCGTCATTTTCGAGCAGTAGGTTAGGTCGAGCCACGTGACATCGCCAGTTTTCAGGCCACAAGTAGTCAAATGTTAGCAATGTTATATGATTGAACCCATTATTTTCCAAGTCCACTCTCTAAAAGGTATTGTGTTTCTGTAGAAGAATGCCCTCATTCTTAGAAAACCTGTGGTCAAGTATGGAGGGGTGAAGTATCGTGATCTCTGCAGTGTAATTTTAAATAGTTCAGATGTGAAAAAATCTGGCCATAGGAAGGGAGGGACACAGGGAGGAGAAAGATAAAGCAAATATGGCAAAGGGTTGGCATTTGGTGAAGCTTGATGAGAAGTATATGGATGTTTATTTTACTGTTCTTTCGACTTTCCTGAAAGTTTGACATTTTTCAAAATGAAAATTGAGAGGAAGAAAGTTAATTTCAGCATAGTCTCTGAGTTTAAGCCGCGGCTTGCTTGGACCGTGCTATAGTCTCTGGCTCCCACAGCACCGTGCCAGCCCTGTCCTGTGGCCTCTGCTCTAGAGCAGCCTTTTTGTAAGTATCAAGGGAGGTTCCGCTGGTGAGTGAGTAGATGAATGTAAAAGGGTGGTCATTTCGGTCAGTTCTGAGTCAGTCTTCTAACCGTCCTTTAGAAGTAATCACTCGGTCTAGAATTCTGCTGGTGCGTGAGGTGGGCCTTCCATGGACCCCGGACGGAAGCCCCTGACCGGTGGAAAGAGCCCGCCCCGAGCATCGCATCGTTTCTTCCTGCTCCATCCATGGCCACAGGCGGGTCTGCTCCTCACTGGGGGCAGAGGAGGCAGACGGACCAAGGCCTCTTTCTGCTTTAGACAGACCTAAGTCTTCCTCTGTTCCGCAAAACCTGTGATTGGTGTCAGACTTGTTAGCTTCTGTTGTGACATTAGAACTGAGTGAAAGAGTGTTACCGTGGCCACAGCTGACATCAGGAGGAAAGAAATGTGCAGCCTGCTGCATCGGGGGGGCGGAGCTGGGTTGGAATGATGACCCCAGCTCCCTTTGCCTCCAAGAGGAGAGGTCAGCCCGGCCCGAGAAATGCCAAAGGGAAATGGAAGTGCAGGTGAATTCAGCGTCCGCCTCAACTGGACCGGCCGGCACCCATCCGGCTGGCTCTCCACACGGTGCGCCTGAGGGTCGAGTTACCGTGGATGGAGCTCTCCAGCTCTTCCGCTGTTTTTCCTGCTACAGTTTACATAAAAATTTCTGGTTTCTTTATAAAACTCCAATACCATCTAATCTAAGAAAGTGTTTGGGTAAAAAAATCACTCTTTATTTTTTTAAGGTTATGTCTTAAATTTTTCCATTCCTTTTCACCCATTCACCACCACTGACCCAGATCCTCCCAGCAGAATTGCTTGCTAGCAAGGAGACCGACTCCGCGTCACGGACAGAGTAGGGCCTCTGTAAATTTTGTTAGTCTACAGATGGTCCTGAAGCACAGTGTGTAGAACACTGTTTTAAGAGAGAAGAAGGTGGGGTAAGACAGAAAAGGACACCCCTGGAAACAGTAGCACTGTGGTGTGACCACAGGTTTGGAGGCCGAGAGGTCATGGGTCCTAATCCTAAATGTATTTCCCAAGACACAGTGGCAGAATTGAATGGGACAATGCTAGAGAGAGCCTTTCGTCATGTTTTCACCCACTAGTCCATCAGCTGTTCTTCACACGTGTGCCTTCGGTATGCTGGAGGGGACACCGAGACAGGCCGGTGTTGCAGCCAGACCTGGAGAGTTTCTAGCCTTGTCCCTGCAGTGGGATACAGCCGTCAGCACCCATCGGCATGCTGAGGCGGCGGCCGGCCCTGTTGGAGAGAGACAGGTCCCAGTGTGGGCAGGGCAGGCAGGGAGAGGTGGCTTCCACTCTGGAGCCACGAGGGTCCCCTAGAAAAAGTTGGCATTGCAGCCAGGCCTTTACAAACCACGTAGATGTAGCCAGTGGAGATTGGTGGGGAAATGTCCCAGCGTTAGGGACAGCGCCAGCAATGTCTCAGAGACCAGCTTAGCACATAAGGTACGTGTTGGGCATGTGCAGTCCTGCTTGGAAAATACAGGTTGGGGCCTTCTTGGAAAGGTTTTGAATTCTAAGCTGGATTTTTGTTTTACTCAGTGAGGAGTTGATGAAGGTTTTTGACCAGATGCATGCTTTAAGATGGTGAATCTGGCAGCCTCATGACCGTGGGGAGAGCAGTTTCTGTGATGTGGTACGAGCCACAGCCAAAACCCAGTGAGGTGAACAGTGACAAAGTGGTGAGTAGGAGTTGCTGCGGAGACCAGGCAGCTGCTCCGCCACAAGGAGTGGCGAGGGTGCTGGTCCCTTGAGGAGGAAGAGGGCGCGAGGTAAAGGAGAGCGTGTGAGTGACAAGAACAGAAACTCCTCCTTTGCTTTTTTGAGTTTCTGGGGTTCTTGGCCAGCTCTTATGGATTACAGAAGGCTTCTTGTTATTCTTCCTGTGTTCTTCTCCTGCACCAATGGCTTTGCATAAAACGGTCTTAGAAGATTCCTGTCACTTTAAAATGTTGTACTGAGCCCTCGGTCACGTGCCTGCAGAACGTTTGGTTACATAACATTGCTCTGAACCAGAATTCTGCAGCCTCATGAACGGAGTCTCCCTCCCCCACCTGGCACTTTATTTTCTGTGGGTCAGGGTTAGCTTCTTTCTAACCATTGTTGCGGAACTCTTTAAATATTTGGTCTCACAGGTTCTAAGAGCTGGCAGGCCAGGCTGCTCCCTGCAGGTTGTGAGCCCAAAGCCTTCCAGAAAAGGAGCCAGTAAAATCCGAAGCATGTTAACAGAGTGTAACAGCTGCCCAGCGCGCTGCCCGTGGGGCCGGGCTCCCAGGTGCCGAGGCCAGCAGCTCCCAGCCGCTGTGGCCCGCGACCAGAAGGAGCCCTCAGGCGCCACATCATGGCCGAGCCGTAATTGCGGCGATGACAACAGATTAAGTCACTGGCTCTCAGCACTGAGGACTGGACTTCGTCGGGGTCACTCACTGTTCCCTTGCTTCTCCCAAATTTCCACAGTGAGAGACACGCCGGAGTCCGCTGCCACGGCACACATGCTTGTCGGCAGCTCCGTGGTTGGCTCGGCCTAGGAGCTGGTTTCCTTAGTAGCCCACACTGAACGTCTCCTTCCCTCCCCGCATCCCCTCAACATGCATAGGTGTTTACTTACACTCTGCTTTTAAAAATATGGGTTAAGGCAGCTTGCAGTAACACATTTAATGCAGTTCATTTTTTTAAATTAGGATGTGGGGCAGAAGGAATATATACGTAGAAAAATTAGGCCCAGTCAGGATAAAGGTTAGTTCACAAAGTTCGAACTAAAAATAAGATCCTGTAGAGGCGAGACACAAGTGTTTTGAGTTTCCTGACAGCCAAAGCAGAGAGGGAAAGCTGCAAAGATAAAACCCCTGTGTCTGTAGGAGACAAACGAACCAGCTCCGGACGAGAAGAGGGGGTCCTGGCACTGCACAGACGTCCCTCGTAGGAGGGGCGCAGAGCTGTGAAGCGGGCGAGGCCCCGTCAGCTTCCCTGCAGTGAACAGCGTAGCCATTCCGTTGCCTTCTTGCAGTGCCCCTTGGGGTAGGCTCGATGACAAGGTCCCATGTGGGACAAGGACTCCACTGGCGGCCTGTGCAGTGTTTCTGTGCAGTTCGTCACTTCCCAAAGGGCCCTGCCCGAGGGACCTTGCAGCTGGGAGAGTCTCTGCCATTCGAAGTGCCAAGATCAAATGAGTCTGGCAAGAACTGAGTGATACCAACACGCCGGAGGCTCTGAGAAGTCCCCCAGAGCGGTGACGGAAGGAGACTGACCTGGGGCGGCGAGCATGCGGTACAGTGGTCGGGTTATGCATTATAGAGCTGCACCCTTGAAACCCATGCATTTTATTAACTGGCGTCACTCCGATTGCTTCAGTTAAAAACAAAGACAAAAACAGAAGTCCTCCAATTAAGCAATTGTCTCAGCATTTCCCACACTGATTCAATCACAGGACCTTTCTAGAAAAGTGAATGCTTACCTGGCACACTGGGGGAAGCACTGATTTCAAACAGGGGTCAGCAGACTTCCTGCTAAGGGCCAGGGTGAGAGGGTTTAAGCAGCCAGTCCCGTCATAACGACTTCACTCGGCCGCTGTCCCGAGAACGGGTGGTGATGTGCCGATAGAGCTTCGTTTATGGAAACCGAAACTTGAATTTCCTATAGTTTTTACATGTCATGAAGTATTCTTCTTTTGATTTTTTTCCCCAGCCATTTAAAAATGCAAAAACCATTCTTAGCTTGCAGGCCATTCAAAACAGGTGGCAGGCCCCATTTGGCCTGGGAACTACAGTCTGCCCACCCCCGATCAAGGATAATGTTTTGATGGTATGTTTTTCCAGCAAACTTTCCTGATGACTGTTCCTCAGAGTTGTTTTAATTTAGATTTTTATGTTTCTGGTTTAAGAGTTGATATTTTTTTAAGTAGAAAAGAATTGGTTTGCGTACTTAACAGTTTAGTCTAAGATTTTTCTCAGTTTGTGGGTCCTCTCAAAGAAGATGTGGGCAAACTAAAACTTGAAGCCTTATAGTTTAGTTTTACTCTGTTACATATGACTGGATCAGTTTGAAGCTAGAAGTAGTTTATTTTATTTATTTTTAATTTTTAAAAAAGATTATTTATTTATTTATTTTTTAGAGAGAGGGGAAGGAAAGGAGAAAGAGAGGGAGAGAAACATCAGTGTGTAGTTGCCTCTCGTGCACCCCTTGCTGGGGACCTGGCCTGCAACCCAGGCATGTGCCCTGACTGGGAATCGAACCAGTGACCCTTTGGTTCTCAGGCGGGTGCTCAAACCACTGAACCACACCAGCCAGGGTGAGGCTGGAAATATTTTAGTAGGAATTATCATTCATTCATAGAAATAAGTCTCAAATCACCCAGACATTTAATTGTAAGAAAACATTTCTTCCTAGTCAACTCTCTAAGTAAACCAGTAAACTGTGGTCCTCCCCCCACTCCCAAGATAAGAGTATTCTTTTTTATTTTGACTACAGGGATGTTTTTTCAGCTTCTTATGATATCATTATGATGCAAGGAGGAGGACCAAAATATTCCTACCACCAAGTCTGACATTCCAGTTCAACAGATATTATCGAGTACTCAGTATATATGAAGCGGACGGTTTCTTCTTTACCTTGTGAATCAGGGTCAAAATTCTCACCAATTTAGAGCCCATTACTGCGGTGTCTGGATTAATGGCACCTCCCCGTCCCAGCCTGTCAGCATGCATGCATGCATTCATTCATTCATCCTGTAAACACTTGTGAGTTGCAGGCCATGTTCCTAGCACTGGAACACAGCCTTTGGTGACCTGCTGAACACCCCCATCTCCAGGCCAGTGCCTGGGGAGGAAAGGGCAGAAGGGGTGGAGAGTTGGGGCCAGACTCTGCGATTTTACATGCTAGGGGTGACTGGGTCGGGTGGGGCATGTTATTTGAGAAACTCTAAAGCAAAAAGAGGATGGCCAGGCACTTCACAGAGCACGAGTGACGTGTGCACGGGCACAGTGAGTGAAGATAAATGTCTGGTGATGGGGCATGGAAACAAACCGTGATGAGCATGATTTCCACGTAGAATTGTATTACAGCCAACTGTACGGCTTCAAGTTTTTTGCAAAACTTACTCTTGGGTCAGAAGAAGTTAGGTGATATAGTTTTGTAAAGGCAGAAGATTTATATGATCCGAAGAGAAACCAGAGTATAGCTGATTTGTTTTTTAACACACTCCTCTTTGGGGAGAAAGGAGAAGGAGCAGTAAGTCATCCTCATATAACTCCTTGAAGTGACACCAGAGAAGGAGGACAGGTCTCCATCAGCCATTGTGGAAGAGGAAGCAAAAGGAAGAACCGGCCGCTGGGGAGTGATTTACCGAAGAGACTTGCCCTCCTGTGGGACGGCGCTCCTTCGGAAGCCTCGTTCGTGGATGCCGCCTCCCTTCCACCTTCTCGCACCTGTTCCTCTTCAGAGTCGAGGAGAAACAGGTTCACAGAGAGAAAGTCACTCGGAGACAGCATGGAGCCTTGTCAGCCCCCCACAGTCTCCCCCAGCCTCACATTCTACTGAAGACCCCCCCACAGAGAGCACTGTAGGAGTTTCTCTTCACTTTGCCTACCATTTGCACATTTTCAAAATGACTTCTTTAAAGCTGTGCTGCAATGAGTCAAGTTTCCGTTGTTTGTGGCATCACTAATTATTTCTTCAATCTTTCCTAGAAAAGACTGTGTCTTCACCATTGACCCATCAACTGCCCGAGACCTTGATGACGCCCTCTCCTGTAAGCCGCTTGCTGACGGTAGGTAGAGATTTCTGTACCATTCTGGGTAGCGGACAGTGGGCACAGCTTCTGGTCAGCCTGGCTGCCTTGTACTCCCCAGGCGGTGTAAGGCGCGAGCTTGGGTTTGCCTTGTTCCTGACCTTGTCAGAAGCCACTGAGGCTGTGCAAATGTGTGGCCTAGGACTGTGCTCCTGGTGACTTTGGTGAGGGTGAGAGATGTGCGTTCAGCAGAGCCGGTCCTTCTGTGGCCGTAGAACAGGCAGCAGGGAGGGCAGAAGAACTGATGTGGGGCCCTGGCCCTTCAGGACTTTCCAGTCTGGGTGTGATGTGTTGGAACACGGGGGCAAACACAAGCCCTCGGGCTGAATCCGGACCTCCACCTCATTTTATCCAGCCCGGCACCTTGTTTCTACCCAGCGGGGGCACCGAGCTTTTTGCCTCTAGTCAAGGAGTATTTAGTTACACTTGTACAGCCCTAAAATGACATTCAGCCCTTTGAAGGCAACCATGAGCCTGATGTGGCCCCTGGTGAACATGAGTCTGACACCCTGTGTTAGAAGAAAGCCCCGAAGGGCTCGCTTGGGAGAAACACAGGGCTCTCTTCCTGCATTTAACAGCGGATGGGGTGAATCAAGGGTGGTGCTCTCCAGAGGCATGCGCGGCAGTGGGTGTGAGGAGCCCCTCCCCTGGGGGTTGCCCCTCCAGTGAGCTGGAGAAGCCTGTACTCCTCCCAGCAGGTCTTCATGTACCCGGCAAATTGCAGAAGGCAGCTGTTAGGGGCTCTTTCTGCTTTCTTTCGGGATGGAGCTAAGCAGGCAAAGGTGGGATTTGAGGCCAGCAGCCTTTGAAAACGACAGTAGGGAAAAAGGAAAGTGTGGAGGTGTGAGAAGAGCAAAGTCTGTCAACCCCCAGTTTAATTTCTCCCCAGATAAGCCCCTCTCTAGGGTGGTGTCTGGGTGACTGCTTTGGCTTCGGTCATTCCCAGTTATGGCTTTGGTTCTGACATGGCCTGGGATGGCGTGCCCAGGGTGGATATCCACTCTGGGGTTCTAGTGCGCAGCGAAGTTCGGTGGCCAAGTGGCTGTCTTTTTTAAAACAATGCAGAGGTGTTTACATATTCCACTCATATGCAACTGGGCAGGTGCAGCGTCTGCTCCCCTCTTGACTGTAACAGGCAGTGAAGCCGGTAGAGAGGAGCAGAGGGACAGGGAGCATCGCTGCCCAGAAGTGTTGTTGTCTTCTGTTAGAGGGAGTCCTCCTTGAAACTATGGGCAAAACAGGGCAGTATTTTCAACTGAAGGAAATGGAAAGGAAGATAAAACATAAAGAGAGAAAAATCCCCATGGAAATTTTTGAGGAATTGTGTATTTTTAAAATCCAAAATGTGAACACCCTAATTAAAAAAGCAAACGCTATGTTGGTTTTTTACGCCCTGAGCTGTGTCTGCTGCTGCTGCGTGCAGAGGCTGTCCTGTGAGCCTGCTCCCCTGAGCCCTGGTGAGAAAAGTGCCCCCAGGCAGAAAGCCAGACTACTGCGGCTGCACTCCTGCACTCCCCTCTCTCCAGGTTCACGGCCCAGCCCCTGCACTCCCCTCTCTCCAGGTTCACAGCCCAGCCCCTGCACTCCCCTCTCTCCAGGTTCACGGCCCAGCCCCTGCACTCCCCTCTCTCCAGGTTCACGGCCCAGCCCCTGCACTCCCCTCTCTCCAGGTTCACAGCCCAGCCGTTTGTAGGTGAGTGCTTGCAGACAGCTGCTTCACTTGCTTTGTCCCCTTTCGTAGTTGCTCATGGGAAGGACAGGTCCAGTACCTGTTACTCCATCGCAGCCGGCCCCAGTGGAACTCGCCTTGCAGCGTGGGACACCGGGGGCTGGCCTGTGTCCTGCCTCTAGTTCCCTGTGTACCAGATCGCTGCAGAGGTTTCCGGTAGGGCAGTGGTAACAGGTAGGGCAAGAAAGGTAGAGTGGGGACAAGTTGTACATTTTTGTAACCGAAGAATCTACTTTGCCAGACAGTCCACAATCTATTGTTTTCGATCTGTGGTTTAGGGAGAACAGTGAAAATGAGGAAAACAGCTTATTGGCACAAGGTGAAGGATGAGGAGAGGAAGTAGAGGCAGAGAAACGAGTCAGAGAGGCTCCGACTTGTAACTGTTTGAGGCTGTAGGTGGGTAGTAAGGAGCTGGGCCTGGGGAGGAGGGACATGAGAGAGGGCAATCACGGACATATCAGTGGGAATGAGTGTTAGAGTTCAGGGAGGGGAGTTCAAGACGGGGCGCAAGCTTCAGCCTGGAGGACGGGGAGGTAGAACCCGGGAAGACAGGAGGGCAGGCTGATTTCGGAGAGTGTCCACATGGAGCCTTCCGTCTGATGGCAAGGGTTTTGCATAGGCTGCCGCGGACGCCTTCCAGAGGAGGTGGGGCACAGATAAGCTACACACAGGTGGTCCGTAGGACTCTGTCCTGAAGGAAAGCAGACAGTGCACCAAATGCAAACGGGGATCTTACTGGGATGATGGGATCATAAGTGACTTTTCTATTTTCTCTAGTTCCCAAATTTTTATAATGTGGTAATAATAGTTTTATAATGAAAAAAATTTTGTAATAAAAAATATTACGAGGTGCCAGAAATCCCAGGGCTGCCGAGTAGCGCACCGCACCAGGTGACGAGATACCTTCCATCTGCCCGGCTGCCCTTGCATTCCAGAGGGGTCGTTAACATCTGGGCATTTGGCAGGAGGCAGCGAAAGGACGGGCAGGAGGCAGGGAGGGGTCTGCAAGGGCCTGTGTCGGTCAGTCAAGTGTTTTTATGGTGGCACTTCTACAGTTGGCCTTTGTGACAGCAGTTTCTGCCAAGGCCATTTATCCAGGGAGCTGAAAAGTAAAAGTTCCAGTTTGGATGGAGGTGAGGTTGGCTGAGTTCAAGTGCTGTTACCAGTTCATGTCATTTCTTGCTCAGAGGAAAAAATGTTTAATGTTTCAAAGAGCAAATAATGTTTTCTGGCCATATTTACATCATCTATAAACATTTTATTTATTTCTTTATTGAATTTATTGGGGTGACATTGGTTAATAAAATTATATAGGTTTCGGGGATACAATTCTATGTATAAACTTTTCTTTGTTCGCTTTGAAATCATCTGAATGACTGTTCCGTGAAAATAGAACACACAGACAGATGTAGCTAATTTAGTCCTGACTCTCCCTCCTGCAGATTTCCGATGTAACCCCTGGACTTGTTACTAGTATCTCCTGTAGGTGCGAGACTGAGACTGTGATGCACAGTCCGCAGACAAATTCAGCAGAAACACAGGAACTCCCGTTCTCCAGTAGGTCCTGATTAGGTTGAAAGGCCGGGGGCGGGGGCGGGGGGTATGTCCCTACCTTTGAGGAATCTCAGCTTTGGAAGGGATCCTACCAGTGCTCCAGCCGGGTAATGCTCCACCTCTGAACACACTTGAGTGGAACATTCGCGTGAGCATTCCCCAGCCTGCTACCTTGCACACGGGGTTTTTCCCTTTCGATCGAGAAAGTGCTTAACAATGTAAGTAAACAAGAGCGGCGTTATAATGGTAACCCCCAATCTAAATACAGTAAATCACACACTTCGGTTTTATTGCTCTAACAGGTCACTTGCAAGACGCCCCCCACAGTCGACCTCACCGGTCAAGTGTGGGAAGGCCACGGTTGTCACGTCACCTTCTGTTTTTCACATTACCTCTACTGCATCCACTTATTGAATGTCCAGATTGCATTTTAACACTCTCCCTTACAGGCAGCCCATTTGGCCTGAGGATTGTGTGACTAAGGAACCCTCCCCTGTAATG
Organism: Trachops cirrhosus; assembly: GCA_028533065.1. Classification (NCBI taxonomy): domain Eukaryota; kingdom Metazoa; phylum Chordata; class Mammalia; order Chiroptera; family Phyllostomidae; genus Trachops; species Trachops cirrhosus. The sequence continues at coordinate 3,983,218 of CM052541.1, read as the reverse complement.
ACCTGAAATGTTGCTGTCTCCCTGTAATTTTCCACCCGAGTCCCATTTATGCCCCTGGTGGCCTACACAACAAGTCTCAGCTCTCAGGTGACAGCCCTTCAGAGACCAGATAGCAGCGATCACACGTTTCCGAGTCGCAGCCTCTCAGCTGAGCGCCCTGTGTGTCTTCTGTGCCCTGTGGCTTTGGGAGTCGGAGCCCATTTGCCGTGCCGTGGCACTCCTTCTGCCTTTACAGGGTCAGAGGCACCTGACTGTCCGCATCCAGACCTCTCCTCGCTGGTGGCCAGGGCAGGGTGACTCTCCCAGCCAGTTCCCCCCACCGGGCAGGCAGAGTCTGCGGTGATGCCACCCATTCTGTTCAGTTAAACCCGCATTCTTGCTTCGCTCTGGTCTCTGAGAGAGGAAATTGTTAGCCAGATGAGTGAGGACCTCCATTCGGCATTCAGCTGTTCAGGCTTCCAACAGACCCTACACGAAATTGATGTTCACCGCTTCTCTACTGTCTTGTTTCTCTAATGTTTTCTCCTCTAACGATGCATTGCCACCGAGCATGTCAGGATTACCCTAGAAATGAAGGACTGGGGGGCTAAGGAGGGGGGATGAGGAATGCCTGCCAATGGGCGTGGGGTTTCTTTTGAGGGTGATGGAGTGTTCTGGAATCAGAGTGTTGTTGGTTGCACAGCTTGGTGAATGTATGAAAAACCACTGGGGGAATGAGTGTAGGGGTGAATGAAGGAGAGCAAATAAACAAATCGCTCATCCTGAGGCTTTCTGGAAATTGGAACTTACACCTTAAGCACAACCTAGCGGAAGACTTGATGGCATGCCTGGGCTGGATACCCTCAGTGACTTGACGTCCCTCTTCTCTGTCTCCCCCTCCTCACTGCTTTCCTGTCTGAACCAGGGAGCACGGCTCTCTGTCCTGAAATATGAGCCACCTGCTCATATTTCCCTTCCCCACAGAGCACAGCAATCTGACCCAAAAGAAGGAAAGGCCGGTCCTACTGCCCTAGTATAAGAAATGACCAGATAAACAGACACCATCTAACCCGAGGACACATGTGAAAACACTTGCTGAATTAATGAGTTAATAAACTTTCGATATTGGGTATAAGAGAAGAACCTAAAATGTCATCTAAGTTTCTGGCTTGGGCACTGGATGGGACGTAATGCCATTCAGCAGGGCGTATTGAGGGAAGCCCGTTTCTGAGGGGGAAAGACGGTGAGTTCAGAAAAGCACGTGTTGAGTTTGCAGTCCCTGAGAGACATCCAGGTAGAAATACTGAGGGGACAAGTAAAAGGGGGTGGGGAGTTGCGAGTCATCGGTGCATGGGCCTGGGAGTGACGACCCAGGAGAAGTCACGCACCGAGAGGAAGACCAGGCCAGACCCCTGGGAGAGATGCTCAGCAGAGTAACCCGGAGGGTGAGGGCCTGGAGATGGGAGGCAAAGCAGAGGAGACGGGCCGGGCCGGCTGAGGGGTGAAGAGTCAGGAAGGAGGTAGGAAAGGCAGGCAGGCAGAGGGGGACGGGAGAGGTCTGGATTTGGCGACTGGGATGACGCGGTGAGACTGCGTCAGTGGCGTTGAGGAGAGGAGTTCAGACTGCCGGTGGAAGACAGGAATGGGGATTGTTTCCTGTGAGCAGCGTGGCTGTGAAAGCTGGGGGTGCAGGAGGCAGGTGAGAGGGGGCTTTTCCTTTGTTTTTAAGACGGAAGTGATTTTTTAAAGAATTTTATTTATTTATCTTTAGAGGCGAAAGGAAGGAGAGAGGGAGAGAAATATCAATGTGTGGTTGCTTCTCATGCATCCCTTGCTGGGAACTGGCCTGCAACCCAGGCATGTGCCCTGACAGGGAATCGAAGTTCGATCCTTTGGTTTGCAGGCCCGCGCTCAATCCACTGAGCTAGACCAGCCAGGGCAAGATGGAAGCGATTTTAATGTGTTTCTGTATTGAGAGATAAGAGATGGAGAAATTGAAAATAGGGGAATGAGAGGAGTTGATTATACCTGCAAGGTCTTGAAGAAGGAGGGAGTGAACTCAGAGTATAAGTGGAGAATGAGCCCAAGATGGAGGGTGACCAGCTCTCCCTTGGAGGTGAGCGGCAGTCATAGAGAATGGGCTGCTGCCGCTGAGTCTTCACACCTGATACTACCTGCCTTACCCATGGGAGGGGGCAGAACCGCCCGCTGAGGGCAGAGGTGGGGGCGGCGCTGACCAGAAGCCCATTGTACCCCCATTCCCAGATACGCTGGCCAGGAATGCTGAGTTGGAGTTACTACTAGCAAGTCCAGGGGATTTTCTTCAAAACCTTCAGCCTCCTAGGTTTGGGAACCGAAGTCACAATGATCCCAGTCTGGGAGCTTGCTGGGAGGGAAAGCGTGGTCAGCACCAAGACGAGGGTGCTGGGACCTTGCCTCCCCTCTGAACCTATTTTTCTCTCCGTCCTCTCCTTTTATAAAAGCATCACCTGCCAGCTGATCTACCAAAGGCTTTTTAGAAGAGGACTCCTGGCATCACATTTGATTCCTCTTAGCACCGTCATGGCCATTTCAGTAATTTCCCTCCTTCCTCCTGTCCACCCTCCATCTTGCTATGCAGTTATCTCTTCTGTGCATGCACAAGAACCAGAGCATGATGCTTTTCTGCATGAAAATCTTGTACGTCTACATATCCCATGGCATTCTGCCCTGCCTCTGGGCCTGTGCTTGCCTTTTGCCCTCTGCTTAGAATGCCTGGCCTCCCTGCTTACCTCTGTGTCAGCTGACGTCCCGTGGAAGAGCAAGATAGAACCTGCGGAGCTTCTCTTGCCTCTTGGCAGAATGAATTGTTTCTAGCCTATCAGCACATTTTCTTCTTGTCCCTAACTCAGCAGTCAATAAACGTCATTGCTTGTGGGTTTAATTCCCCTTTCTGCTTATTTCCTAAGGGCAAGGAGTGCCTTGGATATCTCTATATCCTGAGTATCAAAACCTATGTTTAAAAACCGTTTGGAAAAAAAACCAAAAATGCGTTTGGTCTAGTTAGTCTAACCAAGCAACCTGATGTATACCTTCCAAGCTTTGCTCCTCTTTCTGTCTCTTACCTTGCCCTTTATATTTTGACTCTTAAGTCTGTGAGTTGTGTGTGGGCTTATATGCTGCCATATGAGCCTACTCCACGTGTTCTCCTAAAACAGTCTGTTGTTTTGGAATACCTTCCGGTCATCACAATCAAGTCTTTCAGTTCATTTCGTCACATCTCAGCGATACTAGGAGATCGCTGAGTTACGTCTTACGTTCCTGACACCTGTTCCTCCAGCTCTGTGATTGGCATATCTGAGCCTCACTCCTTCGCCATTATTGTTGTTCATGGGTCTCTTGCATGGTCTGCACTGCCCTTCCCATTTCACCCCTGCAGGCTGCCATGGCAACTTGTTTCATGGCTTTATTTTGTCATCTTCCTCCATCTCCCTCCTGTCTGTATCTTGGCCATTGTCAAATTCAATGAGTACTAACTTTCTGATAAAATTAACTTTCTGAATGAATCTCAGCATAATAGAAAAAGACCAGTTTGTGATATAAAAACCAGATTATATTGGCAAACAGCCTTGATAGTTAAGTAAAGCCTTCTTTAAGAAAGGTTTCCCCATTGGAGAAGGAGAAAGTGGGTAAACCCAGAATCCAAGTATCTCTCTTGACAGATGGGTCTCACTTAGTAGTTGGCTAAGACGTTGGAAATTGAACAGATGTTTTGAGTTCCTTCTGTTGGGAATGTTTGGTGGTTAGGTAGCTACATGGGGATCATGTCAAGGTAATCCTAGAACATAAAAATCAGGTGACATTTTGAGAATAAAAATCAGCTTTAAATGGTTACCTGCAGAATTTCCTCTTGCCTAGAGACCTGTAAAACATCAGGTGAGATCTGCTGTTTCAGTTTGCAGAAGGCTGAGACAGACTGTGTGGTGATGGGGTTAGTCTCTTCTCACCGCAAATCCCTTTGAGCATCTCGTAACAGCTATGGACTCTCCCCTCAGAAAAATGCACAGGTGCGTATATACACACAATACTTCGCACAGGACTTACATTTCCAGTAATATTATAGAATGAATAGCCTGAAAACCCCTTCTTCAATATAACTATTGAAAATGACACATCTTTTAAAAATGTCTGGCTAAGCTGACAAGAAAGGATGGCTAGTCCCTAGAAGCCAAGAGTAAAACAAGAGCAGGTGACCAAGGAAGGACGTGCTGAAGTAGCCAGCCTAACAGTATCTTTTGAAGCCTACCGACTGAGGCAGTTTTCTTAGGACCTGAATTCCCACTGCCTGCACAGTCCATAAAATTCCAAGCCGAGTATTTATAAAGTGGCACCAGGTAGACAATGTTTTCAGAATCCAGGCAAAATCACAAACATATTCTTTCTGGAGGAATTAATCCTCAACAGAAGCCTTCAAGATTTGCCACAGATAAAGTTCTAGTAAACGTCAATGCACATGAAAGTCATGAAACATGTGAGGATGCAGCTAAAGCAATACTTGGAGGAAAATTTATAGCATTAGTGCTTATATTAGAAAAGGAGAAAGTTTTTAAAATTGAGCCTGTAAAGGTCAGCTTTACAAATGTTACAGATAAGGGGAAGTTACAAGATGACTTACTGTATGAACATACACTACGGGTACAAGTACTGAACCGAAAAATGGAAATTAGCTATTACAACTCTAACAGTAGAAGCTGTCTGTGCTTCCCCACAAAAATACGTAAGACAAATAACCAAACTTTACTATGTTTTTCATGCATGTCATAGGGAAAAACAGAATTTATTTACTCAAATAAAATTCCTGTTTCTACTTTGGGGCCTGCCAAAATGGAAGTTTTAAAAAGTAGACACAAAATACCAAGCATAGCTATTAGATCTCATTTCTGTTTTTCTAGCATTAGAGTGCTATTTAATTGCCAAACTAAGGGTATTTTACCAAACCCCATTAATGTTTAAAAAAATATTGGCATGTTACGATTTAACTTTGGAACAGAATTTGAAACATATGAACATGTACATATGCTTTTTTAATATTCTGCATTATTTTTAGATTTTATATCATACATATTATATTTATAGTGTTCTTATTCCATGAACATTTTAAATATCTTTTGAATAATAGAAATATAGTAAAGAACTTCCAAACTTGCAGAGAGAGGCAAATGGAATGAGGAAAACACACAGAAACACCTCGGTGTAGAAGAAAGCATGACACGAGGGAAAAATGTATGGAAAGAAGCAGGACAGGGTCAAAATGGAGGTGTAAGCAAACACCTTCTCACATAACCACAGAAAAAATTACAACTAGTCTACAAAACAACTATCACCCAGAATCGTCAGAAAATGGAGCTGTGTGGGAGTCCGACGACAAGGGAATTGTAGAAGTCACATTCATCCAGACTGGTAGGAGGGGTGGAGGCGCAGAGATGTGGAGCGATGGAATGGGTGGTCCCACCCCCACATGTGGTGGATATAAATCAGGAGGGGCGCCTCAGGAGCGAGGGATCCCAGCCCCACACCAGACCACCCAGCCTAGGGTTCCAGTGCCAGCAAGATAAATCCCCATAACTTCTGGCTGTAAAAACTGGTGGGGATTGAGGTGGCAGAAGAAACTGCGGGATTCTCGGGAGTCTCCTCTTAAAAGGGCCTGCAGTGGATTTAGGAGTTACGCAGACTCACTCGCCCCTGGGCTGCAGCATGAAGCAGAAGCTGGGAGGGACCAGTGGCATATAGGGAAAAATTAAAGTGTCTAGAATCAGGTCAAGAGCTGAGGGACAGCTTCCTCCCAGACAAAACTCCAGAGGCCAGGCAGTGGCATTGTCCCCTTTCTGAGCCTCCTCCACACAGAGCCACAGAGTGGCAACACCATATCTGAGACTCCATCAACCTGGTTCACACGGGTTGCCTACCAGGTGATTACCTAAGGTTCCGCCCCATCCAATTTACCTGTGTACTTCTCCACAATAGGCCACTCTACTAAGACAGGGAGTCAAAGCAGCTCTACCTAATACATGGAAACAAACACAGGGAGGCTGCCAAAATGAGGAGACAAATAAACCTGGCCCAAATGAAAGAACACATCGAAACTCCAGAAAAAGAGCTAAACAAAATGGCGATAAGCTATCCATCAGATGCAGAGTTCAAAACACTGGTTATTAGGATGCTCAAGGAACTCATTGGGTACTTCAACAGCATAAAAAAGATCTAGGCAGAAATGAAGATTACATCACGTGAAATAAAAAAAACTTATAGGGAATCAACAGTGGAGTGGATGAAGCTGAGAATCAAATTGATGATTTGGAACATAAGGGGAAAAAAACATTCAATCAGAAAAGCAAGAACAAAAAAGAATCCAAAAAAAAACAAGGATAGGCTAAGGATCATCTGGGACAATTTCAAACACACCAACGTCTGAATCATAGGGGTGCTGGAAGGAGAAGAGGACGAGTAAGAAATTGAAAACTTACTTGAAACAATAATGAAAGGGAACTTCCCTAATTTGGTGAAGGAAATAGACATACAAGTCCAGGAAAGCACACAGAGTCCCAAACAAGATGGACACAAAGAGGAGCACACCAAGACACATCGTAATTAAAATGCCAAAGGTTAAAGAGAAAGAGAGAATCTTAAAAGCAGCAAGAGAAAAACAGAATTACCTACAAAGGAGTTCCCATCAGACTGTCAGCTGGTTTCGCAGAAGAAACTTTGCAGGCGAGAAGGAACTGCGAAGAAGTATTCAAAGGAGCTATGAACTAGATTACTGTATCCAGCAAAGCTGTCACTTAGAATGGAGGGCAGATAAAGTGCTTCCCAGACAAGGAAAAGCTAAAGGAGTTCATCATCACCAAGCCATTATTCTATGAAATGTTAAAGGGACTTATCTAAGAAAAAGAAGGTCAAAACTGTGAACATTAAATGGCAATAAATTCACAACAATCAACGATTGAATCTAAAAAGCAAACTAGCAAAACAAACAGGATCATAGATATGGAGATCATTTGGAGAGTGACCAGCTGGGAGAGGGTCGGGTAGGGGAAGAATGGGAGGAAAGGTGCAGGGGTTACGAAGTTCAGATTGGTAGGTACTGAACAGATGGGTTGTTAAGAACAGTATCAGGAATGGAGAAGACCAAGAACTTACGTGCATGACCCGTGGACACGAACTAAGCGGGAGTGATTGCTGGAGGGAATGTGGGGGTGCTGGGTGGAGGGGGCAAAGGGAAAAATTGAGACAACTGGAATAGCATAAGCAATAAAATATGTTTTTTAAAAAGAGAAAAATAAGAAAGAAGTAGGACAAATAAAAAGCACATATTAAGGTACGAAAAAAAATAAACAAACATGTTAAATTTAACTCTGTAGTTAAAAACCAAGGATTTTGACCAGTAAATCTAGCTATATGCTTTTTGATTTTTTTTAATGAATGCACTTAAAACATGAAGACACTAAGGTTAAATATAAAAATGTAACTAAATGAAGACACAAAGATTAAATGTAAACCAGGCCCAGCTAGGTTTAGGCCCTCGCACTGCGCTGGCATCACCCAGGCACACCTCAACATCTGCCCTTCAGAAGTCCTGACCTCGGAGATTCTAGGAGGAGGCCTGGGGCCTACCTCCTGTATTTCCCGCCTGAGGACTCGCCCCTGCCCAGGAAGAGGAACCCTGGGAGGCTCGTGCCCTTTAGGGAAGAGCACGCCCACGCCTCGTTCTGTCCTCAGCCAGTGCCCTGCGGTGCCAGCGGGATCGCTGCAAGCCGCAGACGCCGGAGGTGTTGGCTCTGCACCCAGTAGGAGCGCGGGTCTGCTGCTCCTCCCGCCCCCAGACGGCATGGCGGTCCGTTGTGCCCTGCCCCGCGCCTGGCCGCGCACAGGGTGTGTTGCCCTGTCCCTCGCACTGGCTGAGCCCCACCTTCCACTCCGTGCCTTCACAAGGCCCCTGTTGACAAGGAATAGAAATTAGGCATCAGAATCCTAACCTCTTGTCACTTCGGTCATTGGGTAGGAAGTAGGCTCTATGATCGGAATCTTACTTCAGACACTGCAGAGAGAGCGTCTCCCTGGCTCATCCCCTTCAGCGAGCCGGACCCCGAAATGCCCGGCGCCGTGGAATGCCCTGCCTGAATAGTGAGCACGCACTGTGGGAAGCAACTTCATTTGGAACCTTTAATCTAGTAGATGTTGGAAACATGCCATGTGTCATTTAAAAATAAGACCTATATGCAACATTTAATTTAATTTAACTAAAAGAAACTACGTTTAAAATCTGTTCCTTGTTTTCTAGGGGGGAAAAAAAACCTTGATAAATGTTCTCTAGATTTTTGGAAAAGAAAAATTCCACATCAGGCTAGGCCCATTTCCGGGTTCTGTGCCTGACATCTTCGCGATGCCCAGTGAGGAGCTTCCAGTGCTAGTCCTCCTCCTCGCCTCGTCTGTGTGAAGTCATTTCTAATCCCAGCTTTGAAACACTTATTTTCCCTCTTGCAGTTTCTTATGTCAGAGGGCATTCTGACCTCAGGCAAATGCAAGGCAACCGAAGCACTTGATCTCAGGCAGACCTTACTTTTGTGGCATGGCCCAGGATTTCCCCTCCACCTGGGGGGAGCAGTGGAAATTCTGTGGTGTGGTCAGCTCCCCGAGGAAGTGCTTGTCTTCTCCATGCATCTGGGGCATGGGTGAGTGAGCAGTTTTAGCTGTCCTTGTAGTATGATCATTTTTTACTGCATTGTACCTTGACTCGAAAAATCCAACTAACTGAATAGTCATGCGAGTCCTCTGGCATGGAAGTGGGCTTCTGGGAGGCTTGCCAATGAGTTCCTGTTTTGAGGACACAGAATCTAAGTGGAAAGATTAAGTGGAGAGACAGCTCCACCCCTCTAAGTCTTATTCCTATGTTCCATTTGAATCTTCTAGCCTGATTTCTGTGGGGTCTGGGCTTCGGAAATTCTCTTTTTTCATGGATGTCTCAGTGCACCTTGTTAAACCAAATTTGGACTGCGGCCTGTTCATCTGCTTCCAGCTCTGCTGATTGGTTCCAGTTTCCTTCCTCATTAAAGCCAAGATAATCTGGCACCTACCAGTCAGGCATCCTCAAGTATCTGGCACCAAGGTCAACCTGGAAGCCAGTGAAGAAGTCCCAGTGATCCAACACACTCATGGCACGGTGAGAGGCGGCTGCGGTGTACCAGAGGGGGCGCTGGGGTAGGAGCAGGAGAGCTGGGCTCGTGTCTCCTCTCCGCCTCTCCTGCATCGTGTACGTTTGGACATGTCTGTGGTTTCTCTGAGATTCCCTTTCCTCGGCTATATGGGTATTTGGACGAGACGGCTTCTCAAATGTCTTCCAGCTCCAAAATACTTTGAGTACATGAAAAGCTAAAGGAACAAAGCTCCATTTATGCCTATTGTTGCAAAACACAACCTAGCTTTAAAGATATTAGCAGAAGCTGCCAAAAGTTGCATGTGCTACCGGTGCCTTCCCATAAAAGTAGAGCGGACAAGAAAAGGAGAAGAGGTGCAGTCTGTATTTCCGAGGAGAGAATTAACCTCTCCGTGCCTCCCGTCTCCCATCTGCACAGTGGGGATGGGGATCCAATTTAACATTGCCGGGAAGGTTAAGTGAAATGATCCCTGGCACTTAGAACTGTGCCAGATAAAAATTAAGTGCTCAATGAAAATTGATATAAAAGTGAAAGATTAAAACTGACATGGTTATGCTGAAACAATATATTCAGTTGCTGTTCAGAAGTCAAGGTGGAATAGAGAGAATGCAGAAACAGACCCACTCATTTGTGATCACCTGGTTTTTGACAAAGGTATCACTGCAGTGTGGTGAGGAAAAGGCAGTTTTATCAGTAAACGGTCCAGGGTCAGGTGGCTATCTGTGTGGAAAAAAGTGAACTTTGACTCCTGCTTCACACCATATGTACAAACCAGTTTCATGTGGCTCACAGATTTGAGTATGAAAAGGTAAAACGTTAAGACTTCCAGAAGATAGTGACAGAAGAGTAACCTCACGACTTCGGGATAGGCAAAGATTTCTTAAGCAGGACACAAAAAGCACTAACCTTAAAGAAGGAGAATAATGAAGTAGAATGAAAAGGCAAGTCGGAGTAGGAGAGGATATTTGCAACATACCCATCAAAGGGTGTCCACTCTGTTGAGAGTATGTGGCATTGAACAGGCACTTCCTGAAAGGAGATAGCCAGTGGTCAGTACTGCGTGAGAGCGCTCAATGTCCTTAGTCCGCGGGGAACGTGGAAGTTCAGACCGCAATGAGATACCACTATGTCCCCACCCAAATAGCTAATTTTTTGAAAGGTGACAATATCAAAAGTTGGTGGGCATGTGGAGCAATTAGAACTCTCACTCCGGTGTAGGAGTGAGTGTAGGTTGGTGCATCCATTGTGGAAAACCATTGTACGGTACCTGATGGAGCTGGAGAGATTCCTACTCCACAACCCACCTCCGGCTACGTACCCTACAGGAAGGAGTGCGTGTGTACAGGAATGCTCAGGGCAACGTTATGTATAACAGCAAGAAGCTAAAAACAAACCAGTGTCATCATAAAATGATAATTGTCTAATATTCTTACAATGGAATACTATACGGCCATTGCACAGTAAATTCAAAACACAACATGGATGAGTCTCAAAACCCTGTTTAGCAGGAGCAGCCGGGTGCACACACAGACGCACACTACACGCTGCATGAACCCGTGTGTGTGCAGTGCACACACAAGCGGCACAGATGTCAGAACAGCGGTCCTCTTTGGCAGGTGTAAAGACTGGGTGGAAGACATGAGGGAAACTTCTGGATTTCTGGTTATGTTCTATTTCTTGAACTGGGGGGTGATTACCTAAGTGTATTCATGTTGTAAAAACTCACTGAGCTGTGTGCTTAAGGTTTGTATACTTTTTGCATTTTATGCCTCAATAAAAAGTTTATTTTAAAAAGTGAAGGGGTGCAGGAAAAGTGGAAACAACCCAAATGTCTATGAGCTGATGAAGAACAGTTTAATAACCGTGGAGTAGCCACACGTGAGAGTTGTTCTGCCGCTGGAGAAGTGGAGTGCCGGTGCCTGCTGCGGCGCGGGCGAACCTGGGGCACGTGGTGCAGCCGAGAGGAGACACGCTGGGTCTGGTTCCTTTTCCATGAAGTATCCAGAAGAGGCCCGTTTGTGGAGACAGAGGTGGATTAGTGGCTGCCTAGGGCTGGGAAGGCGGCTGCAAACAGACAGGGGGTTCTTTCAGGGGTGTTGAAATCCTCTAAAGTGGATTGTGGTGATGGTTGCACAACTGGGTGTGCACAAGAAACCATTGAACTGTACACTTTAAATGAGTGAATCGTGTGGTATGTGAATGAAATAGAAATGCAGCTGCTGTGGAACAGAAGGCGGAGGGGCGCTGATAACCGTGGAGTGATCGCAGCCCCTGAGGGCGCGGCTGCGCCACGTGGCCCTGTGGCCGTGAGCTGACGGCGCTGGCGCTGGGGTCCGCAGTGGCGCTGGGGTCCGGCAGTGTTCTCACCCGGGCTCTGCCGCCTGCTCCGTGCGGCGTCGGGGGAACGGCTCTCCCAGTTAGTTCTCTGAGCCAAGTGTCTTCATCTGTGAAATATGAATATTAATAGTATCTACCCCACAGAACTTTTGTGAAGGTGATTCATTTAACCAAGAACTATGTGAGGATCTTTCACGTGCCAGGTCACATCAGTGATAACTGTTGTTATCATTAGCCAGGAGGTTTTGCATCCGAAAAGTCTTCACTCCCTTTTCGTGACAGTGACAAGTAAATACGAGAGTATGTCCTGAGCATAGGACAACTCTGCCCTGCTGTGCCACATCGACACCTGCTGCAGAATACAAGAGAAATGTTCGTATTAGTGACCCTGAGTTATTAGTATTGAATTATATTCTGCTGTTAAGAGAAGGAAGTGCATGATACATTTATAGAGGATTTTCATCCGGAAGTATGAAAGGGTTGGTATTCAGTGACCTAGAAAGTTTGGCAATTGGTAATACTTTATATGAAAACTGAGTTTATTAAAAAACTGGAAAACTGAGTTACAGCTGTAGTCAATATATGGATAGTTCAAAAATAGAAAGTAAGCTTTGGTTACAGGACAAGGTTTTTATTTTAGTGAATGTTTATTGTCCTCATAAAGGAGTCACTTTTGGTCATGTTGAAAATCATGCTGTGTTCTACTTAGTTGTCTTAAAATAGGTGTTCTGCAAGGTAAACGGATAACCTGTTTTCAGCGTTACATTGATAGTGCTCGTAGCCTTCGGTCGTTCAGAAAGCACAATTACAGGGTAGTCAAGTGCCTGATGCTAAGGAGTGGATCCCATAAAGTAACAGCTAAGAGATTAGTCTCAGGAGCCAGACTTTGATGCAAGGTATCCAGTCTCTTCAGATTTCAGCTTCTCATCCATAGAGTGATAATCTCTTAGCAAGGGAAGGATTAAATGAATACAAAATGCCCTAAAAATCACACAGCCAAGGTGGGGAGAGGGTGGGTGGAGGTGGAAGAGGGTATAGAGGGATAAATTGTGATGGAAAAAAATGAGAAATAAATAATTTTTTTAAAAAGTAGATTAAAAATCAAACAGCCAGTACGCTATTGTTGTGGGACAGCCAGTGTGGTGGATTCATGTCGTAAGCGTGCATAAATTATGGATATCATTTTATGTTAACCCTTGGGAGGCCTTGGAGAAGCAGAACAAGTTGCTCCTTCGTGCAAGGAGATTAATTAATGAAACTGACTAACTAGGTCTAAAAAGAGCTAATTGGGTATGGTGAAAAAGTAAGAGGAACCCACAAGGCTTCTCCAGAGTAAGAAAAATTAATAAAGGATTTTATCACCAGGTTATAAACCTTTTAAAAGCTTTTGCCTCAGAATTCAAGATGAGTTTGAATTTGCTTCAATGGGACTGAGCCGTTGTTGATAACAGTTAACAGTGAATCAGTATCTAAATACACACAGTTGTTTATATTTCCTCGAAACCTGTGAAGATTATATATATTGTTTCAATTTGACTATTTATAGACTTGCAATTACGTTTTGTTAATAGAAGGAGGTTTTTTAAAAATAGAAAAATTGCCCTGGTGTGGTTCAGTGGATTGAGTGCCAGCTGAGAACCAAAGGGTCACCAGTTCGATTCCCAGTCAGGGTACGTGCTTGGGGTGCAGGCCAGGTCCCCAGTTGGGGGCGTGTGAGTGTTTCTCTCCTTCTCTTTCTCCCTCCCTGCCCCTCTCTAAAAATGAATACATGAAATCCTTTAAAAAAGAAAAAAAGAAAAAATCCACAAATGAGGGTGAAGCAGTCTGCAATTCCGTTTTCCAGCCTACCTCTTTAGGAAGCTGGGCTCCTGGGGTCATACAAGCCTTGCTGGTGCCCCACAGGCACGGGGAAGAAGGAGCTCCTCCTGCTAGCCACACACACGTAACCTACACGGCGACGACAAAAGCCACAGGCCGCCACAGACCGGAGTCCCATTTCTGGCATGAAACCGTGTCCTACTCAGAAGGGGAGTGCCGGGTTCCTGCCACTTCCTCACTGAGCCCGCCCTGGAAGAACTGGCCTGCACAGGGTTTAGCTGCCGCGCTCCGCGGGCAGAGCTGTCCGTGAGCTGCTGCCCGCTCTCGCCGCCTCCTGCCCAGACTGGGCTTTCCATGCCGTGTGGTGGGGAACCGGGTGGAGGGGTGCCCAGTGTTTTGTTGGTGTGTTTTTATTTTTAAAAAACTATAAAACAACCCATTTATGATAGAAAATTTAGAATTTACATACAAGCGGAAAGAAAAATTCAGAATCCTACCACTCAGACATTTTGAAGCCAGGTTTGCATTTTTTGTTTTATACTTTTTATCATTATTGCTTTTCCAGCCTTTGGGAGCTGGAAACATTACAAGTGCATATAAGGCAGAAAGGCACAGTCCCCACATCCTCGATGTCCAGGGATCATCACTGGGGACATTTTAATTCTGTTCTTCTTAAGCAGTAACCCTCTCTTGCCTCTGTTGGCTTGTCTTTCTTTGAATACATGCAGCTAGTTTTACTTAACTGGGTTTTTCCTTTTTAAACTCTTTCCTTGGCTTCATTCAGCCTCTGCAAACTTTCTTTCTCTTAATTTTTGGATAGAGAATTTTGAACATGCATAAAAGTAGACGGACTAGTATAATGAAACCCCCTGTTCCCGTCACCCAGCCCCGGGAACCCTGAAACCGTGGCCAGTCCCCCCTGCCCTTCACACCCGCCCCCTGTCTCCCAGCCCTTATGACTTGGATCTGCTAACTTTGTAACTACTTTTTAAGGGTCCTTCTTGGCCCCTCTGACTTCACTCTCCTTTGGAAATGAGAAAGGACCGACTGCCTGCCCTCTTCCTCATGCGCCTGTGTTCAGCTCTGTCCCCGGCCTGACCCGGTGACCCGGGCTCTCCCCAGTCCTCTCTGAAAGGCCCAGGAGTCCCCAACATTGGGAGTGCCGGCCTCACTCCTGCAGCCCCTCGTTCTCTTCCTGCTGACGAAGGAGGCCAGCGCTCAACCGTCTGGAGGGGAAGTGGAGCTGACTGCCCGGGTGTTCCTCCTCCACGCCGCTCCTATAAATTGGAACTGAGGTTCCGGAGAGTTAGACTGAATGTGACAAAATCGCTGTGTGGGCGGGTCCGTTGAGGACTCGCAGATTGATAGAGCCTTTGGTGATAGTGAAGGAAAAAGGCTCTTTAGCGGCTTGCGTGGTTCCAGGAGGTGAGCTCACTGGTCAGGGGGTTTGCAGCTCAAGGCCCTCATCAACCCTGTGCTGGATGGCAAAAAGGAAACGTGACAAAGGCAGCCCACAGGCTCTTCCAACCCTGGCTTTCAGAAGAGCCCCAGAAACCCTCTCCAACAGCCCCCTCCTCGTGTATGGGCACCTTGCGTCCCATTCAGATTCCTTTGTCCCAGAGGGTTTTTTGCTCTGACTCCTTTTACGTTTATGAAACATCCTCAAAGCGTCGCCCCAGCCTGGCCCGGGGTCCTGCCACGGCTTTCTGGACCGGTGGCCAGCCTCGCGTTTGACTGCGTAACCAAGCACTGCGCAGCGCGGGGAAGACGTGGGAGTCTGGGTTGTCCGGCTCACTGCGCAGCCCACTCGGCGGTTCCCCCCCAAGCCAGGGAATTTGCTCGCCCCAGCGAAAGGGTGGGGTTTGCCATGGCCACAAGCGACCCAAGCCCAGTCGTTTCCCAGCTGTGGCGTCCGTCTCTCAGATTCAGCGGGACCAGACTAAGGCCAGGGCCGGCGCCTGGGCCCGTCACTGCTGGGGATGTCGGGGACAGCACAGAGTCCTTTCCTCTCCGTTGTCACCACCCGATCGCCCCCTCTGAGCGTCCTGAGCAGTGTTCTGTCTCTCCGAGGCTCCGTGGCTGAGAGGACCGGCACAGGGTCCGGAGGAGCCGGGCCTGCGGGGCGCCGGCGTCTGCTGTGCCTGCGGGGCTGCGCCTCTTCGTACCCTCCGCCTTCGTCCGCCAGGCGCGCCCCTCCCCCGCAGGTCCGAGTTCCTGCTTTGCCTGTCAGGCCATCGCTGAGCGCTCACGGTCTTCTCCAGCGCACGGTTTCAGTTCCACCCGGCCTTAGACTCCCTTAGCCGGACCGTGCTATGCAGGAGGTGGCGGCGAGAGAACGCGAACACGGCGTGTGCAGTTAATGTCACTCCGCTGCTGCAGGCTCCCCGGCGGCCCGCCGCCACGCGGGAAAGGAAACCTGAATGCTGCCCCTGCCCCAGCGAGGTGTCTCTCGGGGGGGTCCCATCCACCCCAGTGGCCTCCTAGCTTCCGGTTCTCCCCTTCTTTCCGTTTCTTGGGCGCACCAGGCCTGCCACCACCGTCGGCCCCTTGCTCCGGGTCTGCCCTGGCCTGGGATGCTGTCCCTCCTGCCAGCCTGTGACAGGCCCCTTTCAGGCAGACTTCCCTGTTGCTCTCCTCAAAGAAGCCTTCTCCAGTGAGCCCCGAGGCGGACCCTGGCCTTCCCAATGCTGCCCCCGTTTTAATTTCCTTAGAGTCCCTCTTACTGTCTCAAGTCATCTCATCACTTACTTGGTTGCTTACTGTCTTACTCTCCCCACTAGGGTGCGAGCTCCACAAGGGAAGGGACCTTGTCCGTCTTGTTGGCTTGTGTGTCCCTTGTGCCTAGAAAAGTGCCTGCCGCATAGTAGGGGCTCACAGAGTATCTGCTGAATGAAGGCGGGCACTGGTGACGTGTTTGAAGGAGATGCTGAGGATTGTGAGGGGACTCAGAGCCAAGCCGTGTGGGCCCTGAGCCCGAGGGAGAGGGGGTCCGGGGGCCACATGCGGACGGTCTGAGGGGCTTGTCCTGGGCAGCCCCGCGAGGCAGAACTGCACCAACGAGTGGGAATTCTGGGAAGACGTATTTTGGCTTTAAAGGGGGAAACGCTTTATTGTTGTTGCTCTCTGAGGACCGGGCGGATTCTGCTGGGAAGCAGTGATTTCAAGGTCACCTGAGGGACGCAAGAATAGGGTGGACACCCTCTGGGGAGACCAGGTGTGGGGAGGACTGCAGGCTCACACCGTGGGGTGGCAGGGAGATTGGCATTTTGGAAAGAGTGCTGTCTTCGGTGTGGAGAAGGGGCTTGCGAAATGGCAGGGAGAGCCGTGATCTTCCTTCAGAGAGAGGGTGGTGACCCCGGCCGGGGTGGGGGTGGGGATGGTGGGCAGCAGAGAGATGGGCGGACTCGGGTGGCGTTGTACGGTAGAGCTGGGAGTGCTTGCAGGATGCAGGCAGACACATCCTTCCAGTTTCTCCAGGCTCGGGCAGTGGTCAGCTAGTGGAGGGAGTTCCACGTCCTGAACGGAGAACCCAGGAGCAGAAAGGGCTCTGCTGGGACAGCTACGTGGCCCTTCCTAGTAGACCGGTGTGGGCGTCAGTCTGGAGCTCTGCGGTGTCTGCGCTGGTGGCACAGGAGGAGGGGACAGGAGGAGGGGACTGCAGCACGGGGACGAAGCTTCGACTCCTGGGAGTGGGTGAGGCAGTCCAGCGCAGAGCAGAGTGGGAAGAGACCCGGGGGCTTGTCGACATGGAAGGGACAAGGAGGGGTGAGGAGCCCGAGCAGGGGCGGCCGCAGGGTGGGACACCCAGAGTGGGGCCCATAGCCAAAGGCAGGGGTCTCCACCAGGGAGAGAGCACCAGGTCTCAGACGCCCTATGGGGTCAGGCCCAGTTGGGCCCAAAAATGTGTGAATTTAGTGACACAAAGGCCATTAGTGACCTAGACAAGTACAGTTATTTTCCGCTGATGAAACACCTACCAGCATCATTCCCCTACATTCTGGGTTAAAAGGAGTGTCCTGTGGGGTCAAGAAGAGCTCTGTCACCACTGCCCAGTCTCAGCAGTAGACAAAGGGGAGATCGGGTGACCCAGGTCTGGAAGGCCCTCATCTCACTCCTGGCAAAGCAGAGGAAGCCTCATATTCCCACCTCTAATAGGACAGTCACCCTGCCGCCAGCTAAAGATGACCGTAAGCTAGAATTTAGAAAGGGGTTGGTGGATCTTGAGAGCTTATAACTGAGTAGAACTGGAGGTGACGGTGCAGTGGTTGCTCTAGAGTCAGGCCCTGCTACAAGTGGCCAAGGAGTCGGCAGTGGGGACCAAAGGAGGCTCTGCAGGGTCAGGGATGTGGCCGTGGACAGGGCTAGGGAAGGTCCCTCGTGGAACTTCTGGTTGCGTGGTGAGAATGTGGCATTTGTTGAGTCCTAAGAGGTAGGGAGGCATTTCTAGCGGTGGCCCCTTGAGACGAAAAATGGGGTTGCAGCATGTCCTGGAGTTAAGGTGACAGTGGCAGGGGTGAGGGTTGGTAATAAAAGGAGCAAAGGCTCTGAACCCCACCTGGTTCCGACTCCCTGCTTTATTACTTACCAGCCAGGTAAACTTGGACAAGTGGCCTGGAACCTCTCTGAGCCTCAGATGGTTTATCTGTGAGCTGCAGTTTACATGGCTATTGCCAGAGTCACGTGGGTGTTGGGTGTGTGTGGGGGGGGGCTGGCGCAAAGGAGACATTCAGTAAATGGTCACTGCTGCTGTCCGTACTTTCATTTCTGTGATCATCACTGCCAACATCGCACCTAACACAGTCACAGAGAACTAAACGTTTCACATGTTCTCTTGGAAGTAAACACAAATTCAGCGCAGCTCGCTCCCACGCAGAGAGGCTTTGGAACCTTCCTGTTTCAGGGCATTAGTAGCATTGTATTGTCACCAACCCCACTGGACTGGGCGCTCCTTTAACAGAGGGACCGCCTTTACGGAGGTCCAGCTGAAATAAACCAGGGCCTGTGTCTGTGCGTCCTGGGTCTGGATACGGAGGTGCTTTCTCGACACCAGAGCCCATCAGAAGTAGAGCAGGGGCTTCAAGACGTGAGCTCCACCCCCCATGAGGCTGAAGTCGGGCCAGGCGGGGGGCACTGCTGGGGAGTGGCCAAGCCGGCCCAGCGGCTGGCGTGGAAGATGGTTCTTACGTCCCTGCTTTGGGCTGTGTTAGCGTTTCAATCAGACGAAGCCCTGCTGATGTCCCCTCGCATCTGATGTCCCCTCGCATCTGATGTCCCCTCGCATTCCTTCCGAGGAGCGTTCTGCTCCCCCCGGGGCTGCGGGGCCCGGCTGGCCTTGGGATTTATTCCTCCTCCCTCTGCGTCCACAGCTCTTCAGAACTCACGGGACTCACCTTAGCCCAGGAAACAAAGATGTCTTAATGTAATGAAAAAAACTTAATGTTTTTATATGGAAGATAGTGGTTTTTAAGACATCAAATTATAACCTTTTAGATTTATATTTTCTCTTTCATAGAAGAAAAACTACAGTACAACTACCTCAAGAGTTCTACAAGTTCACATTATGTAAATATATGTAATAAAATATTTACTTAGGGTTTCCATAAAGAAGGTCCAAAGGAGAGAATAAGAGAGCTTCTCTTTGCTGGTTTTAAAGGCTCTGCTGGGAATTCTGAGTGAAATTTAAGCCTCTCAAATATGTTTTGATTGGCTTCCTTCATGTTTTATCTCCTGTAATGGACCCTTTGTCAGTTTGTCAATTTTGACTGAGGACAGAAAGTTCATGTGTAGTAACAACACACAGACTGAATTTTAAGTTACGGTTCATGTCATGATGTAATGATCCTCTCTCTTTTCCTTTAGTCAATATTTACCTGTTAGGCCAATATATTATCATTCTGACTTCAAAAGAAGAGACTTTATTTTACCTTCTTCGAGTGTTGGTTTTCAGTACTTGTAATGTCAGGCCTGGAAGCCGAGCCGTCTGAGACTCTTGGCCACACTCTCCCGGGGCGAGTTCCTCGAGCACCGCAGGGCAGGTCCCTCTACTCCCCGTGACCCGGCAGCACCGCGGTGGGGCTCTCGGAGTGAACTCTGAGCCGCACTGCTTCCTCCCGGCTTTCCAGACACCCCCTCTCCTCGGGGAGGGGGGGGATAGGTCTCTCACGTTGTCCCAGAGCAGCCGGGATCTCTTAGATGGACTCAGGTTTCCCTTAACGTACTAACGGTACAGGCTGGGCGGCAAACCCAGGGAACGCCTGTTGGAGGTGGGCTCGGAGTGTGAGACACGCAGAATGGGGAATCTTCGATGCTTTTCCTCCCCAGAACCCCTTATTGTAACTACCCCAAGTTCAGACGTTTCCTATTTTGAAAACTGAGGGAAGAATCATCCCCCAGTGAAGAAGGAATAGGAGGACAATAAAACAGCTACAAGACTTGCAGATTGCGTGTGTGATACCTTTGGGCCGATTATCCTGGGAGCCAGAGGAAGCAGTGGTGTTGTGTTAGCAAACTCTTCTGAGTCAGCTCGGGTGTCAGGTTTCTTTCAGCAGGTCCTCGTGACCAAACGGGATTGATCGACTGGTGCACGGCCAAGTCCACAGGTAGGACAGTTGCAAGGCAGCCGGATCCTGAGGTTTCAGTGGGGTCTGTGATTTCCCCTCCGTTCCTTAGGCCTGTTTGTTTCCTGTGTCCGCGTGATTCCAGGGCAGAGACGTTTCCTTGGCAGTTCCAGAGCTACAGTGGTCCTTGCTGTCTCCGGGGCCCTCACAGCGCCCGCCTCTCCTTGAAGTCCATACCGATCCCCACACCAGTCCCTGAAAACAGACTCAGAACAGACCCACTTGAGTCACGTGCCTGTGCCTCGCCGGTCACTACGAACAGGGGCGGGGTGCAGTGGACCTGCATCAAGCTCGTACTTCAATTTAATCGAATTTGCCTCTGGGCTCGTATCGTCCGTGTGCTTCTGTCTCCCACGATGCTGTCTTCAAACTACACACTTATCTCACATGCGCTTTTTTACATTCTGTCCATTTTGTGCATTTTCGTACATATTTGTGTGTGTATAACTAAATATACATATTTGACAGATGATTTGGTTGTTCAAGAGTAAATCTTAAATCTGTAACCTCACTGGCCCCCGGCGCAGCTTCCGGTGCCATTCCCTTGGCCCACGTCATCTGCCCGTCTCTGGGGGGGCTGACAGGGAAGGCAGGGCCGTTCTAAGAGTCAGAGCGAGCAGGGTCTTTGGCCAGAAGGGATAAGGCAACAGGCAAACCAATCATCGCTTTATTCACTCAACAGGTGTTATTGAGTGCCTGCTGTGTATGTGTCAGGCATTCTCCTAGGCACTGGGCCGACAACAGTGAACGAGACACAAAAGGCCCTGCCTTTCTGGAGCTGACACTGTAGGGAGAGAGACAGACATGGGGGTGGTAACCCAGTGCAGGTATGCTGTGATGTCCGGCAGCGATGAGACCTGCGAAGGGAGGGCCTTGGTGAGCATCTTCAGTTGCAGATCAGGGGCTTTCCTGGCGCAGGGGGAGGAGACAGAGGGCAGAGGGGCTCTTCTTGTTCTGGGGCTCTCTTCCCATTGCCCGGTGTCAGGTGAGAAGGGCTCGGGGAGACAGATCCTGCTGAGATTACCCCAAGGGTAAGAAGGAGCAGGAGCCAAGCCAGCCTGTGAACGGGGTGAGGTAGGGTACGTTGCAGGGACGGAAGGAGGTTTGTCAGGACAGCTGCGCACAGAGCACAGGGATGGCGAGGTCCTCAGGCTGGCAGGGTGGGTGGGCGGGGACCTTGCAGGACGTGAACAGCAGGCTAAGGAGTGACATCACCAGATCCATGCCCAAGGAGGTGACCAGCCACAGTGTGGGAAGCGGGACCAGAGGGGACTGCTTCAAGGCAGGAGGGCCACTGGCAGGGCTGTGGCCCGAAGGCCAGGACGGGTGGAGCTTGCAGAGGCAGAGTCTGCGGGGTTTGGGGTTCACTTGCTTCGAGCGACCTGAAAGGTTTTTCATCATCCAACATGAGTCTTCTTTTGCAAGTCTGCTGATGTTTCCTCAAGGACAAGAAGCCTTTAGAAATGGGAACCGTTCGTGGAAAAGGCTAATGTTGTTTGTTGGGGATAAAAATCTCATCAGGGAGCAACAGTGAAGTCACGGGAGTAAGGGGAGCGCCCCACGAGGCTGCATAGGGTCCCCCGTGGCCTCCGAGAGTGATATGCATTTGTGGGAAGAGTGTCTGGGAGGGAGCGAGCACCATTGCCTCCCAGACCGGGCTGATGGGCCTTCTGGTGCCTTCACAGGCAACACCTACGAGGTGGGAGTGCACATCGCCGATGTCAGTTACTTCGTTCCCGAGGGCTCCGAGCTGGATAAGGTGGCTGCGCAGCGAGCGACAAGTGTCTACTTGGTTCAGAAGGTAAGACTCAGTCTCCAGCATCTTGGATTGAAAAATGTGCTTCTACTTACTCTTCTTCTCCCTTTATTTTATTTGTTTATTTCTCTTTTTTTAAAGATTTTATTTTTAGAGAGGGGGACAGGGAGAAAGAGAGGGAGAGAAACAGTGATGCGCAACATCCATGTGCTAGAGAAACATCAGTTTGTTGCCTCTCGTGCGCCCCCAACTGGGCGACCTGGCCCAAAACCCAGGCACGTGCCCCGACCAGGAACTGAACCGGCGACCTTCTGGCTCGCCGGCAGGTGTTCCGTGCTCTGAGCTACACCAGCCAGGTCTGTTTATTTCTCTTTAGAAACAAAAAATTCCTGAGGGACAGCAACCATGTCTGAACATCTTTTCTCACATCCAGTAAGGTCCTTAAAAAATAAAAAGGTTTTCCCTGGAGACATGTTTGCCCTCTGTTGTCACGTGTTTTCCCATCAGGCCCTTATGTGTTCAAGAGGAACCAAGCTGAAGACACCAAGGGAAGACACAGGTACCCGTCTCCGGCCTCCGTACGGCCCCGCCACGTAAGGAGCTCAGGCAGGGAGTCAGCCTCAGAAAGGAGTGAGGGAAAGTAACTGCTTGTAACGATTGTCCCAAAGCAGGACTCAGCGAACTCAGCACACAGCAGCCACTGTTTGCTCTTTGAACAGGTTAAGGTGGGAGGCATATCCCACCACCCACCCACTGACGTGTACATGGGAGCTGGGAACCTTTTACCTGGTCCCGCCTCTCGGGCAAGAACCCAGGCCCGGTGCCAGACCTGCTCCTTTCTGGGAACTTGCACGCGGCATCACCTAGGGAGAGGACACAGCTGCCCGGTGTCCCTCCTCCGCCTCGTCTGCCCGCAGCTCTCACAGCCAGCACACCTGTGTGCCCACACAGCTGGCGGGGGGGGAAAGCCGGGCTCCGAGCACCGCGCTCAGAAGCAGCACGTCCCGGTAGGCCGCTGTGCTCCCACCCCCGCCTCTCTAACCCTGGGGAAATTCACTGTGCTGCCTGCCCCAGATGGGAGTCTTGGAGGGGTTCCCCGGGAAGGGTTTGAGAACACCACCGACACAGGGGTTCTGAAGAGGCTTAGAAAGCCTCTGACCTTCACGAGCCTACACATCTTGGCACGAGCACTGAGTCACGTCTGTAGGACAGCATTCCCCTTCTCTTCCTCACCGCCGACCTCTCTTCACTGTCACCCCTTCAGAGCAAGGGCTTGAGAAATGTGTGTCCCCGGCCACCTGAACCTCCACTTCCTGCTGTTCCCCACAACCAGCGGGCCCTTTTGGGGACATGCTGCCTAGACCCAGGCAGAGCAGGCCACCAGAGGTCCAAGTGCTGCTCACTGTGGAGATGCCCCGCCCCCAGGGTCCTGGGAGCCCGACTGCGTGCTCTTACTGTGCCCGTCCCTGGTCACAGGGAAGATGAGTGTCGTCCTGGCAGTGCGCCCTGTGGCAGGGGGTCTTTCAAAGAGCCAGTGTTCTCCCGGTTCTGTTCACGTCATAGCTGGAGGTCGGAAAACCGCCACTGACTACATATCCTCCTGATGGCCCGTGTCACCTCTGTACCCACCCCCTCCCCATCGCACCATCATCCAGAACATACCATATGCCAAGGTATTCAGATACAGAGACGAAGGGCACCCACATACATCCCAAATGCGTAATCGGCCCGAGGCCCTGGGCTGGTCAGACCACCCAGCTACTGTAGTGAGCAATCAGCCGTCCGTGTTCACGGTTCCATGCCCTTCGGTTCAACCCAGGACAGATCGAAAACACGTGGGAAGACGGCGCGTTGTTGACGGCGTGCGTCTTGCACTCAACCCTGTGAGGGTTGTGTCTGTACTCAACGCGTTCAGGCCTTCTTTCTTTTTATCGTCTAACAACGCAGTAGCATTCACATTGTGTTAGATATTACAAGTAATCTAGAGATGATTTAAAGAATGCCTTTTGACCCAGCAATTCCACTGCTAGGATTATATCCTAAGAACCTATGCACCCCAATGTTCACAGCAGCACAATTTACAATAGCCAAGTGCTGGAAGCACACTAAGTGCCCATCGGTAAGTGAATGGATCAAAAAACTATGGTTCATTTACACAATGGAATTCTATGCAGCAGAAAGAAGGAGCTCCTACCCTTTGCAACAGCATGGATGGAGCTGGAAAGCATCATGCTAAGCAAAATAAGACAGGCGGAGAAAGACAAATACCATATGATCTCACCTTTAATGGGAACCTAATCAACAAAACAAACAAACAAGCAAAATATAACCTAAGACACTGAAATAGAGGACAGGTTGATAGTGACCAGAGGGGACAGGGGAGGGAATTCCAGGGGGAAAAGGGAAGGATTTGCAGGAACAAGTATAAAGAACACATGGACAAAAACTAGGTGGGGTGGAAATGGGAAGGAGGTGGGGAGGGCTGGGGGGTGGGCTGGGTTGGGAGTAAAAGGCAGAAAGCTGTACTTGAACAACAAATAAAAAAGAATGTGTGTGGGTTCTATGCCAATACTACATACACCAGTTTATAAAAGGGACTTGAGCATCTTTGCATTTTAGTATCTGTGGGTATGTCCTGAAACCAGTCCCCCTGGATACCCAGGGGCAACTGGACTTCCTTTTCAAGTCTGAAACCAAGGCTTTCCACAGGCAGGGACGCCAGCCGTGGCAGGGGTTCCCTAGCCTCTCCGTCCTTCTTGGGGAGCCCACTTCTGCCAGGACTTCTGCAGCTTCAACACGGCCATCAGGGAGCGCTCCATCTGCTCCCACAGACCGAGACCTCCTGCAGCTGTGCTCTGGTGCTCAGCATGAGGGCACCTCCCTCCGCAGCCCCCCCTGGCAGCCTGCGGGACCTGGGGAAGGTGGACTCCGGGCATGCCTCTGCCGGGTCCGACGGACCTGATGTTGTTGGACCTTTGAGCTCCCCAGCCGCGTGCTAGCAGTGCATGGACTGAATTACTGCAGCCTCAGATCGGAGACGCTTCTCATCCACATCCCCGCCTGAAGATGCAGGGCCTCTTAGGGGAGGGAGCTGACTCCAGAATCCCTCCTGTCCACAAAAACTGTAATGTATCGATACAATGTTATATCTAGAAAAAGTATGAAGTTATGATGGGAAGAGAAGTAGAAGTAGCAATCTCTTTAAAGACCACATAAAGTAAATAAATCAGAAATGTTCTTGCCACGTAGAAGAGTTTAACTCTGCTCTTCAGATTCAAATACTTAAGAATTTTAGTCACAATTAGAGGTTCTTCTTCTCAGCAGGTGTCTTTCTCTTATCTAGCTGCTGCAATCTCATTTTGTAGCCAGGAATTATGTTTCAAAACCAGAAAATTACACAACAAAATTGGGTTAAGTAACTAAGCATGTTTTCTGTTCTGTTCTCTTTACTTTGGTCTCCCGATTGTCACAGTTCTGGGATTTCCCACTGGGACCCTGCTCCCAAGCTCTGGAAGGAGGCGACCGGTGGAGGAGGAAGGGCCCTGTGCCTCCGAGCGGCCGCGGCCCCTGCCGCCCGCGAGGCACTGCCCCCAGCTTGGCAGGAGCGCGCGCCGGCCCACAACCTTGGACAGCAGCGGCTGTGCCTTCGGGTTCCCTGGAACCGTGGCTCTGGCCTTCCTACTTATTTTGTTTCTTAAAGGACTGTGTCCAGGAACTTCTCTGCTGTTTTCACTTTCCCTTGCCTGTAAAGGTCTTCTTCAAAGCTGGAGGAGCTGCTTCTTCCTCCTCCAGACCCTCTGCTCTCTGATTTGGCAGAACCGTCACCCATCCAGGGGGAAGGAGTGCGTGTGGTGGGATGGGGGCAGGGTGCCGGCTGTTCTCCCCTCTGAGGGGGTGGCACTGAGTTCCTTGCATTCAGGGCTGCTGACCTGTGAGTGCCTGGTGTCAGAATTGCCAGCGAAGCTGGACTCCGGGACTTCTCCCCCCGATGGGGGCGGTGTGCAGCACACCGGCCCGGGGCCCGGATGCCGGCTTACCGCTGCCTTCCGCGTGGGGTTCTCTTTGCTGGGACTTCAGTCACAGAAGTGAGTACTCGGTTACTCTTGTTAACGATAGGGTGTATCAGGAGGAAAGGTCAGTTTAAATCCTGTCCATCTGAATCCCTTGAAAAAACACTTTTTTGACAAAAGATGGATATCAGTCGGGATAGGGAATAACCGCCCGCCCTAACCCAGGCCCGTCCTTCTCTGAATGGCGTGGCAGCTAATGCCTCCCAGCTGTCTTTTCCGAGGGTGAAATACAACGTCACTGTAAAATTTAAAGCAATTTTTTAAATAAGTGAATTGGGCCTTAAAAGTAAAAGCAAACCTAAACACTTGGAACCTAACCCAAAACGTCTGCCTGTCGGCCCGAGCACTCGTGTTATTTTAGGTGTGAAACAGCCCGAGTGAAAGTCCGCCCATAAATCTCTACGGTATTTTATTGGTACTACTTTATAATAGAGATCAAAGATTGGGATTGGAAGCCTGTCTTCCTGTGGCGTCCAAAGAGTTTTAAGATGTTTCTTTCCGACCCCAGCAGGTTGTCAGGGTGTTGATGTTTTGTTAGTTTCAAACTGTGTCACAAAGAGTTGATCGAATTTGGAATTCATGGACGTGTTGATATGAAAAAGAAAACTCTTCAAACAGAGCTGTTGGCCGGCAAGTGAATTATCTCCGTCCTTCAAGTTGTTTGCGCCTGCGAGTGGGGAGCCAGCCGAGTGCACCTTATTGTTAAAACCTCGAAGTCCTCGGAGAAAAGGAGAAAACTCCCCGAGTTCTCAGGCTCCGGGAGCCGATGGGCACTGCAGGGGTGCGGGAGCTCTGGGAACCAGCAGCGGCCTGAGCCAAGAGGGGCAGAGAGGCCCCTCCCGGAGCCGGAGAGCCCGGCAGGTCGTTGACGGCCGGCCCCCTCGCACTGCTGTGCCCCCACGTCGCTGCGAGTCCCTCCTGCTCCTCCTTGCCTAGACGATTGATTCTTCCCCTCTGTGGCCCTTGCTGTTGGTCACAGGGCTGTCCTGGCTAACCCGTTGCTGAACTTGGCCCGCCAGCCCGCTGTGGCTTTAGCAGATGTTTCTGCTCTCCGAGGCTAATATAAGATTTTATAGTCTTGTTGGTACCCCCACCCAGCTGTCTTGGGCAGTGGTGTATTTACCTAAACGATCAGTTTCTCTCAACTCTCTGAAGCCCTGGTCCAGAATGCTTAGAAAGTGGCGTCCTATCATCAGTGGCCCTTCTTATCCGTGACAAGCTTTCAAGCTCTGCCCTGACCCGACTCTGATCCTGGCTCTGAAACAAGCTTAAGAAGGCTTAGCACTCTCTGAGCCCCTTCCCTTCTCTGCTGCCTGAAGTGGTATTAGTCTTTATCCAGTTAGCCTTTATCAAGTACCGGCTGTGTGCCAGGTACATAAAGATGACAGAGATGCCGGTCCTTGCCCTGGGGAGTCACAGGAAGTGGGCACGTGACAGGCAGTTACAATACACTGACCTACCTGCACTCCCAAGGTGAGGGAGTCCTACAAGGGGAGAGAAGTTGTATTTGCCCTGGTTGATGGTAACGTAACCAACCAGGAGCTTCCATAACAGCCAAGAAGGCTTCATAAAACTATTAATTTTTGAGCAGTGTTTCAACTTGTGAGTAAAAAACTCCTAGGTAGACAAAAGGAGATGGAGAGGGCATTCCAGGCCCAGGCTAGGAAAGGCATGGAACTTTCAGGGAACAGTGTATAGTTTACAGTTGCTGGGGTGTGCGTTGTAGGGGTGCCAAGAGATGAAGTTGCAGAGATGCCTGGGTGGTGGGTGAAGAGCCGGGGCTTTGTTCTTCGGGCCAATGGGAAAGTGACACGACCTCCTTTGACCCGGATAGAAAATCACCTTGGCAGGCATGTGGTTGAAAAATAGCGAGGCCACAGGCAGGAAAGTCCTCATAGGTGCCAGAGCCCTTTCCCTCAGCCGTGGGCCCTTGAGGCTTTGCGTAACCACCCGGAGAATCGCAGGGGAGTTCACCGATGTGGCAGTGTCCAGCTGAAGCCCAGGAGCGCCAGCGTGACAGATGTCTACAGCCTGCTGCCGAAGTGGACGTGCTGAACAAGGAGTGCTTCACACTTGCCCCCAGGTGGCCTCCCCTCCCAGACTGGTGACCCATGTCACACAATGAAGAGGGGGCCGGGCAAATGGCAGAAGTTAGCTTCCTCCTGTTACTTTTGTTGTGTCCTTGGAGGTGGGGTCTAGGGGCCCTGTGTCAGCTTCTCCTGGGGAGCCCTGGGCCACCCATGGCCCTTGGACACTGAACATGCTTTATTAAAGACTTCTTGGCCCCACTGAAGGTGTTTGGGCCCTCCCTGATTAGCAGGACAAGTGAAAACTCAAATTACTGAATTTAGCTCCTCTACCATCAGGGAAGGCAGAGGCAGTGTGACCTAATATAAGTGGGACTGCAGGTTATCATTGGGTGGGGTTCTGTAAGAAGATGCGGAAATCTGGAGACCAATAAGGAGATTGTGTCCAGAATAATTCCCACTCCAGAATTTTGCTGCCGGTTTAGGAGATATTAAAAAATATTCTCTCATCAGAATTACAACTAAACTATGGAAGAACCATCACTCAGAACCATCAGAAATCAAGTTGAATGGAAGTCTGAAAACTACAGAATTAAATAAACCACATCCTTCCAGGCTGGTGGGAGGGGCAAGACACAGAAAGGCCTGGTCCCACATCCACGTTAAAAATTTGGGAGGGATGTCTTGGGAGTGAGGAGTCCCAGCCCCACACATGGCTTCCCAGCCCAGGGTTCTAGTTCCAGGAAGATAACTTCTGGCTGTAAAACCCAGCAAGGATTGAGTCAGTGGAAGAAACTTCTGGAGCCCCAAGCAGTTCCTCTTAAAGAACCCACACACTCACTCAGACTCACTCTCTAAGCTCCAGCACTGGAATAGCAGCTTGAAAGGCACCAGTGGCATACAGGGAGAGTCTGACGTGTCTGGCATCAAGGCAAAGGCTGGGGCACAGCTTTCTCCCAGACAGGCAGACAGGCCATTGTCCCTTTTTTGAACCCCCGCTCCCTCAGATCTACAGAGTCAGGTGCCATATCTGAGACTCCATCAACCTGGCTAACACTGTGTGCCCTGCACTGGAGATCCCCTGAGACTGTCCCAGCCAACTTAGGGGCCCACCCAAGCAGTTAACAGTGGCTTTTCCATGTGAATGACTGGTCCTGGCTCATGCTTCACAACTTCTTAAATCCTTTCAAACAAGCAACAGCTGGCCTCAGTCAGCCCCCAGACCCAGTAGCTATCCTGGATTCACAGTTTGGATTTACCTGGGAATCTCCAAGCCCAGCACAAGTAGCAGCCATCTCAGATTGCTCTATAGCTCAGGCAGGGTGGCCCCAGACAAAAAAAAGGTGGGGGCAGACCTTGGCCTGCAAAACCAGAAAAACCCCAGGGCCAGTGCACCCAGGGGACAGCTATAGACCACTTCGGAGCACCACCACCCTGCCCCTGCACAGCTGACCCACCACAGAGGGTGGAGCTTGGTGGTCAGGGGTCACAGCCAGTCCTTGCAGCTGACTGGCCTGGGGGAATCCCTCCCACTGACCTGCCGGCAGCAACCAAGGCTCAACGACGGGAGGAGGGGGTACTCACACCTCTAGTGCCCTGTTTGGGTGACAGGGGAAGCTGTGCCACTGGACCATATAAGACACCTACTACATTAAGCCACACCACCAGGACACAGAGTCAAAGCAGCTCTACCTAATACACGGAAACAAACACAGGGAGGCTGCCACAATGAGGAGACAAATAAACCTAGCCAAAATGAAAGAACAGATCAAAACTCCAGAAAAAGAGCTAAACAAAATGGAGATAAGCAGCCTATCAGATACAGAGTTCAAAACACTATTTATAAGAATGCTCAAGGAACTTAGTGAGGACCTCAGCAGCATGAAAAGATCCAGTCAGAAATGAAGGATGTACTAATTGAAATAGAGAACAATTTACAGGGAAACAACAGTAGAGTGGATGAAGCCGAGAAGCCAATCAATGATTTGGAACATAAGGAACCAAAAAACAACCAGTCAGAATAACAAGGAGAAAAAAGAATCCAAAAAACTGAGGATAGTGTAAACAGCCTCTGGGACAACTTCAGGCATTCTAACATTTGCATCATAGGGGTGCCAGAGGAGAAGGGAAAGAGCAAGAAACTGGAAATCTATTTGAAAAAATAATGAAAGAAAACTTCCCTAACTTGGTGAAGGAAATAGACATGCAAGTCCAGGAAGCACCAAGAGTCCCAAACAGGATGGATGCAAAGAGTCCCATGCCAAGACACATCATGATTAAAATGCCAAAGTACTTAAAATACTTTAAGATAAGGAGAGAATCGTAAAAGCAGCGAGAAGCAGTTAGTTACATACAGGGGAGTTCCCATTTGACTGTCAGCTGATTTCTCAAAAGAAACTTTGCAGGCTAGGAGAGACTGTCAAGAAATACTCAAAATCATGAAAAGCAAGGACCTACAACCAAAATTATTCAGCAGAGCTATCATTTAGAGTTTAAAGAGAGATAAAGAGCTTCCCAGACAAGAAAAAAACTAGAGGAGTTCATCATCACTAAGCCATTATTATAGGAAATGTTAAAGGGACTTATTTAAGAAAAAGAAGATCAAAACTATGAACAATAAAATGGCAGTAAATACATGTCTACCAGCAATTGAATCCGAAAAGCAAAGTAAGCTAACACGAAGCACAGAGACAGAATCATGGATACAGAGAAGGTTTTGATGGTTTCCAGATGGGAAGCAGTTATGGGGGAATGGGTGAAGAGGTGAGGGGATTAAGAGGTACAAATTACAGAATAGCCATGGGGATGTACAGTATAGGAAATGGAGTAGCCAAAGAACTTACAGGCATGACCCATGGACATGAACAAGGGATTGGTTGAGGGAGTAGGGCGTGTTGGGTGGAGGGGGGCAAAGGGGGAAAAATTGGGACAGCAGTCATAGTATAATCAATAAAGTATTTTTTAGAAAAGGATATATCCCAAGCAAGGTAGACAAAGGTGTCAACAGCTGAACGGGAGGAGAAGGAGAGGCAAAGACTCGTTTGAGAGAGATTTGGAATGTAAAACCCACAGGACCTAGAATGGACGGGGCGCAGCAGGGAGAGGAGAGGGGAGGAGTCACGAGAGAAGGAGCCCAGCTGTGTTCTGTGGGAGGGTGCGTGCACGTGTGCACACACATGCATGTGTGGTGGTTTTGTTGTTTGCTGGCTGGCTTCTTTAACTGGGAAAACACATTGCTCTTAACAGAGAAAGAAAATACAGACGCAGGTGCAGGGGCAAAAACGCAGACCTTTGTTCTGCGTGCAAAGTTTGCAGGGGGCATGGGACATCCAAGTCAGGGTGTGAGGAGGGCAGCGTAGGAGAGGCATCTGGAGTTACCAGGAGAGGAGGGCCAAGGCTGGAGGTGCAGGTAGAGATGGGACTCGTGCCTCAGTGGTGGCGTGCCCAGGAGGGAAGGGGCTCCTTGGGGAACGTGTGCCGTGAGGGAATGGAAGGCGAAGCCCGAGGGTGAGGAGCACCAACATCACGGGAGCCATCGGAGGAGAGGGGGTCAGTGAGGACTGACGCGGAGGAGCGTCTGAGAGCGTCCACTAGTTCTGTGTTGCAGGAAAGACACGCACCTGTGATGTGCGGTATTTTCCCTGATCCAGGGCCACTTGCGTGCGCAGAAGAAAGACCAGCGTTCACGTTACCATTGTCTGATCTGTGGCATGGGGCCTCCCAGCTTTTGTATTCCCATGTTTCGGTCTGTTATCACTGAAAATTTCCACAGTGAACACATAACTTTGGTCATTTAAAGATGTCATATTGGCCTGAGAAGTGAAAGAAAGGTGAAAATGAAGATAGGGAACGTGAACTGTTTGAGAACCTTATGTGAGAAGTGGCGGGGAGGGCCCAGAGGGAGGGTCAGCTCTAGGCTGGGGAGGGAGCGTTGTTCTTAAGACTCGGAGGCTGGCCTCGTAGTTATGGCCCACAGGAAAGGTACGAGGACCAGCAGAGCAGGTAGCTAATCGAGAAGAGCGTTGGCGGGGAGGGGTGGGCCAAAAGGCCAGACAGAAGCCAGGCTCTGGGCAGGGAGGACCCCTGTGAGAAGTGGGTGTCTGAGGCACCCCGGTGAAGTTAGGGGGATGGAGTCTGGAGAAACTGGCCGAAGGAGAAGGGCAGGGAGGGTGCCTGGGAGTGGGGGAGTCTGACGTTCTCATCTTCTCTATGAGGAAGAGTCGAGGTTTTCTACTGACAACAAGGGAAGAGGCAGTTGGGCAGGAGGCTTACGGGGGGGTGATAAAGTTTTGGAAGAAAGTCTGAGGGGCATAGAGGGAGGAGCTAACTAGCCAGAGACTAATGGAAGGCCTGCCGCCCCCACTGAGGGGAGAGCAAGGCTGGTTCCGTGGCCCAGCTCCGCACAGCCCCGTGATCACCGCCCGCCCTGAACTGCAGCAGCAGGAAAGGCCGGCTGGGAGACTGAGCGAGGGGCTGTCGGGTTGGGACTGGGGAAGTGAGGGCGTTCGGGAACCTCGAAGGAATCATCCACGCGGGCCATACTGAGTAATGAAGCTCACGAGGACCAGGCAGGGCACGACGGGGACAACTCTGCAGGCACCAGGAGATGCACACCTGTCCGCACGACACTGATGGCAGCCAGCAGTTTCTGGCTGAGACTCCTGGAGAGACCTTTCCTCTCTGTTCCACTTAGACCCCGAGTTCTGCCGTGGCTGCCCAGGCGCCACGGCAGACCTCACGCAGCCGGTGGGAGTGCACGGCCCACCGTGTCGCCGTCCAGGCGGCTCTTCCTGGACCTCCGGGGCTCGTATTTGCAGAAGCAGCTTATCAGGAGCAGCTCGCCGTCCCTCCAGCCCCTCCTCCTGTGGGGATCCCTGCTGTGCTGTGGACTTGACACAGGGGCCCTCGCGTCACGGAGCACATTCCCGGTGACCCCAGCAGAAACCGGGCCCGATTTATGAGAGGCCGTGACGTGCCAGACCACAAATGTGATTGTGGCTCATTCATTTTCCTCTCAAAGGCAGGGAAATAACCAGTTATTGACAAAACTATGTGGACATGAAGACTGCTCTCTGATTTCCATCTGAATTTTGCCCTAAGATTTAGGGGAAATTTATTAAAAGGAATACCCTTTAAAATTTAAAGATAATTAGGCAAGTTGAAAAAGTTTTCATGTTTAGCTTCTTCCTGAGCGCTTAAGTTCTTTGGCATCTGAATGTGGCAGTGTGCATATTAAAATGTTGCCTCTGATAAGACACAGGGTACCAAGCAGTGTCTATGTGTCACCTGGGCAGCCGGTGCGTGCCAGTAGCTGTTAGCAGTGAGTAGCCAGAACAGTTTATCTTACACTTAAAGTACTAGCTGCCTGTGAAAATCTTTTGTAAAGATGGTGAGTAGAAGTCTGCCATGTGATGCAATAAACAGTAAACATAGGAAAAAATAGGTGATTCATTTCCTGGGCAAGAGGTCAGTCATTTGCCAACCAGAAGCGCCTGCTGTGGGTCAGGTGCTGGCTAGAGAAGCGGGAACAGGAGCTGGTCCTCATCCCTAAAGATCGATGGCATGGCCTAGCGGAGGGAGAGGCACGTGGAGAAGCGCGTGAAGAAGTGATGAGCGTGTCAGAGCTACGGGAGGGCGGATGGAGAGCAGGGAGGGTGGATTAGTGACCTTCGGTGCAGGACTGCCTCCAGTCCTTTGTGAAAGATCAGGGTGGGGTGGGTGTGGACACAGAACACAGTATACCCTCCACCTGCAGGAATCTGTATCAGCCCTTTAGAGACGGTGATGAGTTGAATGTGGCCAGATGTGAAACATCCATACAGATGTTCCAGAAAGAGGGGATGAGCTGGAGCAGTGAGCAGGCCTGGCGGGTGAAGGGTGAGTGGTGAGCAGGTTGGCGTGGCTCTGGCTAGGGTGTGGGAGGGGGGTGCCAGGGCAGAGGCCGGGGGAGGCCGAGCCGGGTGACCAGAGACCCGGCAGGCCGTGGGATGGCCAGCGAGCCGACTTTGTTGGTCGTCTTCAGTATTATTTTACTAATTAAAAAACCGAGACTCGGAAAGCTCGACAAGCTTGCCCAACTGGTACAGAAGTGGCAGACCCCAGGGTCAGACCCCACATCTGTCTGGCTTGGAAGCCATTGCTCTGTTCCCTGCATTGTGCTGATGGTGAGTGTGGACTTCACTGTTGGTTAATGGTCCTTAGACATTTTTTTTAGGTGAGTCTGGACTTCACGCTATTGGTTAATGGTTTTTTTAAAGATAATTTGCCTTTTTTGCAAATAAAATCTTAATGCCAAACTCCAATCTATAAAAACAAACCGGGTTGCATTGATTAACATAAATTTCTTCCACATTTAAATGTATGGCACTTAGGAGGTCAACTAATAAAAACAGTGGCTTTCTTTTTAATAAGCGCTTTCATTTTGAAGTAATTTTAGATTTTCGGAGAAGTTGCAATAACAGCACAGAGAGGTCCCACACCCAGTTCCCTCATCGTAAACATCTTAACATTACGAGGGTACATTTGCTGTAAGTAAGAAGCGGACATCAGAACAGTACTATTAACTAAAATCCATACTATATAGTGTCTTCTTTCTGTCCAGGGTGCAGTCCGGGGCACCACATTGCATTTAGCTGCAGTGACTTCCTTCTGACAAACACTAACCCATGAAGTCAGGAGATGTGTTACATTCTCAGATGCTCAGCTTGGTGGTTCACAATCGGACACTGCCTTGCACACTTAGAAGAAATCCTAACTGTCTGTAAACAAGGTATTAAGCCTTGGACTATAAGCTTGCAGGGTGAGCAGCCCGCTACCAAAATGCAGTTTTTGTACGAATTTTCTGACCACGCAGCCCAGAGAAGAAGCCCCGAGCGCACCCCCGCAAACCTGAGCGGGCCCGTGGCACCCGGCGCGGGCCGCCGTGCACTGTGCTGTAGACCGGGCCTCAGCAGCGCACATTCATTGTTTCACAGCCCTGGAGGCCGCGCGTCCCAGACGAAGGTGCCAGCCAAGCTGGTTCCTGCTAAGGACTCCTTCTGGCCTGCAGACAGCTTTGTCCTCGCTTGGCCTTTTGTGTGTGTGTGCTGGGCAGGGAGGAAGTTATCTCTTTCTATCGGATCAGGTCTCCCCTTTACGACCTCATTTAACCTTGGCTACTTCCTGAAGACCTCACCCCCAGATGCAGTCAAATTGAGGGGTCACGGCTTCAACAGTCCAAGGGCTGAAATTATGTAAAACCTTTACGATTCAATCGTGACACAAAATGGTACTGAAACTCGCTCCATTTTGTTCAGTGTGTTTATACAGGTAAAAATGTATGACTTTGTATAATACTTGATACATGCAAGGAAATGTTAAATATTTAGATCACACTTTAATATTAAATATGTTAAAGAAAATATAGTATTATCTGGACACATGGTGAAAAAGCAATGACAAGAAAAACAATTTCAAAAGCGGTTATCTTACAGAAGCTGTTACCAGACATTTCCACTTGGGCATTAGATTTTACATAGGAATTAAAAAGATACGGCAGGCTTTAGAATAATGCCAAGTGATGCCACATAGTCAGTGCTTAATTGTTTGTTACTGGTGTAGGCTGTGAGTTCTAGAATTCACTTTTCCATGCCAAAGGTTATATACTGTGCTGAAATGGTACAGTTCCGACACTTCACACAAAATAAGACACCACTGGGGTTTATTTGCTTTTGCTGATATGGAAGCTTCACTGGCTCACTCTGTTCAGCGAGCGCATAGTCACCCTCCTTCCCGTCGCCCCTCAGCCACTTCGCACGGAGCGGCGCGGTACCCGTGCTTCACGGCACACGCAGTGGGGCCGCGGCGTGCCGAATGAATGGCTCTCGGCGCTGCAGGTTTCAGTTTGGGGGCAGTGAGTGGTGATGCCATCAGTCCAGAAAACCGGGAGAAGGGATGCATTCAAAGGAAGGAGGGCGAGTTTGAAGCATCCGCAGGAGATCCAGGTACAGAAACTTATTTCATCTCTGGAATTTTAGAAAAAACACATAACATTCTGGGATGGCTGTAAGTCATCGTTCGAAAGTAAATTGAAAAAAAAATTTTTTAATTAAAGAGGGTATACCACTGATTCCGTTCATTATGGGATAGAAAGATCAGTAAAGGGAAGAGATAATAGGCTTAAAACACTGCAAAACGAGTGACTGGTTGACCACAGTGTTCGCCTGGGGAACCTGGACTTGCGAACCTTGCAGGGATGCTTCATTGGAATATATGTTCGTGTTCCAACGCGTGATTTGCTCAGTTGTGTTATTTTCAATTTCTGAAGCATTGATTCAGCAATTTTACTCCTGTCACAAGTTTATACTCAGCCCTTAGATATTTTCCCCCAGCTTTATTGAAGAATCATTGACAAATATAATGGTGTATATTTAAAATGTGCAATGTGATGAATTCATATACATATGCATTGTGAAATGATTGCCAAGATCAAGATAATTAACACATCCATCACCTCGTGTAATTAACTCCTTGTGTGTGGTAAGATATGTGTTCAGCAAATTTCAAATATGCGTTATCTTATTATTAACTGTAGTCTCCATGCTGCACCTTAGATCCTCAGAATGTGTTCATCTGATAGCTGAAAGTGTGTGCCCTTTGACCTGCATCTCCCTATTCCTGTGTCCCCATCCGGCCACCAGCCCCTGGCAGCAATCACCATTCTACTCTCTGTTTCTGTTTCTACGGAGTAGGGTGTTTTTTAGGTTTAATATATATGTGATGCCATATAGTACTTGTGTTTCTGTCTGGTTTATTTCACTTGGCGTAATGCCCCCAGGTTCATCTGTGTTGTCACAAATGGCAGGGCTTCCTCCTTTTTATGGCTGAATGGCATCCCTGTGTGTGTGTGTGTGTGTTGCTCACATTCTTTAGCCATTCCTCTGAGATACACACACACACACACATATGCATACCACATTTTTTAACCCATTCATGTTTGGCCACTGTGAATAACACTGTAATGAACATGGGAGTGCGGGACCATTCGAGATTCTGACTCTTCTTCCTTCGGAGCTATACCTAGGGGTAGGATTGCTGGACCATATAGTGATTCTATGTTTAATTTTTTAAGGAAGTTCCATACTGTTTTCCACAGTGGCTGTACCAATTTATATTCCCACCAACAACGTACAAGGGTTTTTTTCCCTCCACATCTTTGCCAACATTTGTTATCTCTTGCCTTTTTGATAATAGCCATCATAACAGATGTGAGATGATAATAGAAATAAAGAAAGCAATCCCACTTACAATAGCATTAAAAACAATGAAATACTTAAGAATAAATTTACCTAAGGAGGTGAAAGATCTGTACAATGAAAACTATAAGCCGTTGATGAAAGAAATTGACAAAGACACAAATAAATGGAAAGATGGCTCATTCTTGGGTTTGGAAGAATTAATATTGTTAAAATGTCCATACAATCCAAAGTGATCTACAAATTCAAAGGGGGGTGTAATCCCTATCAAAATTCCAGTCAAATTTTTCACAAAAATAAAAATAAACTGTCCTAAAAATCATTTGGAACTACAAAAGACCCTGAATAGCCAAAACAATCTTGAAAAAGAAGAACAAAGCTAGAGGTATCACATTTCTGATTTTAAAATAATTTTAAAAGCTATAATAATCAAAATGGTATGGCATTAGCATAAACAAACACATAGGCAAATGAAACAGAATAGACTGCCCAGGTATAAACCCATATATTTATATATATTCAACCAATCTTTGACAAGGGTACCAAGAACATACAATGGGAAAAAGATAGTTTCTTTCAGTAAAAGTTGGGGAAACTGGACAGCCTCATGCAACAAAAATGAAGGTGGACCCCTGACTTACACCATGCATAAAAATCATGCATGCAAAATGAATTAATGACTTAAATGTAAGACCTTGGGTTTTTAAGTATATAGTTCAGCTGGAATAGTTCTATCCTCAAGTACAATTCATTGCTGAGTCTAGAGCTTCAGTTTTAGTATTATAGTAAAATGTAGTAGTTTTTCATTGATCTAATGTATTGTTTCCCCGTTACCAATTCTTCACACCTTTCATTTCACATTCCCATTTGATTATAGAGGCTCGTGGAAAAGAGTGAGCCTTTCTGAGCAGGTCTTCGGGGGAAAGAGCTCCCTCCATCTTCAGCTGTCTGGATGCTCTGCTGCTCACCAACACTCTGCTGCCTGCGATGCTGCGAAGCCCGTGTGAAGCCCTGCGGGCTGCAGCACGGTGCTCATGGGCCTGTTCTCTGTTTGCAGGTAGTGCCCATGCTTCCCAGAATGCTGTGTGAGGAGCTGTGCAGCCTCAACCCTATGACCGACAAACTGACCTTCTCCGTGATCTGGACACTGACTTCGGACGGCAAGGTAACAACTTACAGCCGCATCCATCCCATTCAGTGAGTCCCGGCCGAGCCCCCACTGTGTGCCTGGCGCTGGGCTGAATCCCATGGTGGTACCTGAGGGCAGGACAGGGGCAGCTGCCACAGAGACAGACATGTGAGAGCTTCTCTCTGAAAAGCAGTTAGTCCATTTAAAAGGCAAGACTGACCCTCAGCTTTCAGAAACAAGTCACTTGTTTCTTGTCTATTAGGGGAAGGAAGCTACTGTGTCAGCAAAGTCATGTGGAGAGGCCTAGTGTGGCAGAGAGGGTGTGTAAGGGAAGGTGCACGTGGGTGGGCAGTGGCGAGAGGAGCAGCCTGAGCTGCAGTGAGGGCAGCAGGTGCGGCCTGCAGGATGACGTTCGAGGAAAGGGTGGCGAGTGGGGGCCGGGGCGTGGGGGGTAGAGTCCAGCCAGGGGGAGCCGCACACCAGTGTCAGGCACAAGTGAATTGTAGATGTTGGGGTTCCTCTGAAGTGTCATGAGAAAGGGGACACTTAGAAAGGTGAGTGCTGCATCGTTGTGCAGGTGGCTTGGTTGGCGGTTTAAAGGTGAATTGGGTCCGCACAAGGCAGTGCCACGGTCAGGGCCTTGACTGTGGCCAAGGTCAAGGCCAAGGTGCCAGAGCAGTGAGGAACGTCGGCGAGCAGTCCCGAAAGAGAGGGAATGAGTGGGACGAATGAATGAATCCAAGACGCCTCGAGGACAAATTGGTTCCCTCCCCCAAACAGAAACAGCTCTACACACTCAAAACTGGGGTAGTGACTGAGCAAGCTACGGTTCTGACTCAGTGGAATGTCCGGCAGTTACTAAAGCTTTTACAAAGACCATGTAAGACCATGGGAAATGTTTACGCTGTAAAACTAAGTGAGAGTAAAAAAAAGACATTTAATTGTAAAGAGGTTCCAAATAAAGACGGAGGATCAAATACCCACATTTGCTTTCATTCCCTCCCAAAACCTCACTAAAACAACAGTGAGGAGATTTTTTGTAAAGACAGAAACCCACAAGGACAAAGAGAGTGGGAG
Source organism: Trachops cirrhosus (assembly GCA_028533065.1). Taxonomy (NCBI): domain Eukaryota; kingdom Metazoa; phylum Chordata; class Mammalia; order Chiroptera; family Phyllostomidae; genus Trachops; species Trachops cirrhosus. The sequence goes on along the minus strand of CM052541.1, from coordinate 3,943,984 downwards.
AGGAGACAACGGCAACAACGTTCTGGAAGCGGGGAGCAGATGGATGAGCGGTAACTGACTTAGCAGTCCTGAGAAAGCCGCATCCTGTGCCAGCAGCACAGAGAGCCAAGAAACAGCCCGGTCTGCACAGCAGAACCTACAGAAACCCAGAAGCTGACAGCACCAGGCAGCTGGGTGACGTGGCAGAGGGTCAGGTGACCAGAAGGCTAACTCCACTGATTGAAAGTTGATTTAAAAGATCGTCCCTCCCTAACTTAGAAGAAGACCAGAAATTTATCTTCTGGACAGGATAAAGCAGAGGGCGTTGGAAGCAAAAGGACACCGAACACACTCGTTGGTGGCGGTCCCTTCGCGGAGGCTCAGTGAACACTGGCACACTGAATGTTAAGAGCCCCAGCTGTCTTTCCCCAACCAACCCCAGAGTTCTGTGGCCAAGCCTATACCCCGAGTCGGGAGATGGGAAAAATTCTCTGAGGAATCTGAGGGTGGAGCAGGTTTAACGATAGTGACCTCAGGGTTTCTGAACTAACAGCCCAGCTGTACCTCCCCACAGTAAAGCTTATAGACAGTCAGCTTCACGCACACACGCCGAGCTTTTCAGGGTTTCACTAAAAAGCAGTCTTTTGGCATTTCACTTTCACCTATGAAGAGACAACCAAGAGGAGAGCCTGGAGCATGGTGTAGGAAAACCAAAACACAAAAACAGCAATGAGAACAGAACAGACTATACGGGGAAGCGAAACTATTCTTTATGTCCACAGACAATTGTTTTAAAAGAAAGTATGTACCTCACAAGATCTAAATGCTTTAAAAAAGAAACATTCAATGAGAGAAAAAGAGCTGTTGGAAATTAAAAACAAGATAGAAGAAATGAAGAAAATTGAAACTTCTGGTGGAGACATAAAAGTAGAAGAATTGTCCCAGAACGAGAAGAAGAAAATTATAGGACCAGTCCAAGATGCCCAACATCTGTTCGATAAATATTCCAGAAATAGAGACCCCCGCCAAAAAAACCCCAACAACAACAGGGGAAAGAAATAATTCAAGGAAATGCCCCCCCACTGGAGGGTTGACTTTCTAGACTGAAAGAGTCCTCTGCCCGGAACACTGATGGAGACACATCATCCCCAAGCCACATTGTCATAAAATTTCAGAACACTAAGGACACAGAAAAGGCCCCATAGGCTTCTAAGGGTTAAGGAAAAAGTCACGTACAGTAGATCAGAACTCAAACTAACTTAATACTTTTCCTGTCATAATTCTAGAAGCCAGGTGACAATGAGGCACAACTCTCTAATTCTGAAAGACTATGATTTCTGTGCTAAAATTCTGTACCCAGCTGAACTATCAATAAAACATGAGAGTAGGAAAGGACATTTTCAGACATGCAAGATCTCCAAAAAATGTACCTTTCATACTCCCTTTCTCAAGAAGCTACCAGAAGATGTGCTTCACCAAAATTAAGGAGTAAATCAAGAAGGAGGAAGACATGGGGTTCAGGAAACAAACCAGCACCGGAAAGAAGTGGAAAAATCAGCGGATTCACAAGTCAGCAAACTTTTCCCATAGAGGATCAGACAGTAACTATTTTTAGCTGTATATTTATTTGGTATCTGTCGCAGCTACTCAGCTCTGCTGCCGTAGCAGTGAAGAAGACAACACCTGGATGAAGGAGCGAGGCTCTGGCCCAGTAAGATCTTACTTAACGAACAGGGGGCTGGCTGGATTTGGCCACAGGCCCAAATTTGCGGACACCTGACCTAGTGACGGTGAAGAACGTTGCTAGGGCGCCACCTCTACACAGCACAGAAGACAGCGGATGCAGATTGGAGCCGGTCAGAGGGCTCCCGGAGAGAGGTCTGTGGGAAAATGAAATCGTTAGAACATCTGCATGCCCGAATTTCGTGGGGGATGGTTTAGACCTGAAGTCGTCAGGCTACTTGGTCCCGGGACCTGCTGCACTAAGAAGATGATTGAGACCCTCAGAGAACTTTACGTGGATTGCCACTGCTTACCCTACTGGAAAGCACAGCTGATTAGATTGTAAACATTTACTTATTTTTTCATAGATTTTATTTATTTATTTTTAGAGAGGGGGGAAAGGAAGGAGAAAGAGAGGGAGGGAAGTATCAGTGTGTGGTTGCCTCTCACGTGCTCCCCACTGGGGACCTGGCCCACAACCCAGGCATGTGCCCTGACTGGGAATCGAACTGTCGACCCTTTGGTTTGCAGGCCGGCACGAGTCCACTGAGCCACACCAGCCAGGGCCATTTACTTATTTTAACTAGGATAATAAGTTCAATTCATTATATGCTAAGATAAATAACATTTTGTGAAAAGCAGTTATGTTCTAAAACAAAATGAGGAGAAAAGCTGCTTTGCAGTGTTGTAAATCTCCCATCTGTCTTAGAGACGACAGTACACTGGGCCCTCCCACTTGCTTCCCCTCCGTTTGGCCTGCTGGGGCGAGTTCTTCTGTAGAAGTGGGTGAAGAACTTCTGGCTTCAGACAGATAGGTAGTTGGAGTGTAAGGGGTGTTCTAATAGCTTTTTTCAAATAATTGTGGATATTCATTTATCTTTGTACTACACTGGATTTTGACAATAGTTTCTGAAAACTTAGTTCCAGTCTAGAATCGGAAACCAAATCTATGCCTCAGATTCCTATGTTGCAGCCCTAATCCTCTCTGTGACTGTATTTGGAGGCAGGGCCTTTGCATAGATAATTAAAGTTAATTTGGTCATAAGGGTGGAGCCTTGATCTGATCGGATTAGTATCCTTATAAGAAGAAACCGGAGAGCTTACTTGCTCCTTGCCATTGGGAGAAGGTGACCACCTAGCTACAAGCCAGGAAGAGAGATCTCACGAAAAGCCAAATCAGCAGCCCCCTTGATTTTGGACTTCTGGCCTCCAGCAATGAGAGAAATAAATGTCTGTGTTTGAACCACCCAGCCTGTGGTATGTTATGGCAGCCCTAGCAGCCTAACATAATATCAGTTGAATTTTTTTTACTGGGTTACATTAAAATCTATTGGTCTGTTTTACACTCTGAATGGATCTTTCACCCATGCATGATTTTTTTATTATGTATTTGTAAGTTTAGATCATTTAAAGATATTGGGTTGTTATGCTGATCTTTTAAATGTGTCCACATTTCATTATATGCTATCAAAAAACCACATTGGTTAATACCACTACTGATCTTCGACGAGTCTTGAAGCCTTAGGGAGTGTGTGTGTTGTGTGTCAGATACAAGGTTTCCAAAATTCTAACTTTTGTGGAAGTTCACACTTTACCGTGGGCCATAAACAGTGGCAGTTGTTTTCATCGAAGGGCCAGATAACCGCAGTGTGTGTGCCGGTCTTTCCCTCGAGTGGCAATGATGACCGTGAAAAAGAGCAGTCAGTGCAGCGTGCAGCTCACGGTTAGTTACATACATGCTTTTCCTCAAGGTGGTCGTCATCCTCAGGCATTCGAGTAAGGGACAAAAACAAGTACTCTAGGGCTGAGACATAGTGAAGTCAATGACTTTACTGCTTCACAGAAACCTTCGTAAGGGGCCTCGCTTGTTCTCCCTGCGGGTGTGAGGTGGTGATAAGTGCCCCGACACGCCGGAGCGGCCGCAGCTGTCCCCACCAGCACTTCCGTGCCGACGGTGTAACTGCCAGCACTCGGGATGGGGCGAATAATGCCTCGGCACTGCCGTGAGCATGGTTTTCACCTCACAGGTCCCTGAGAGGGTCTCAGGGACCCCCAGGAGCCCACGGACCGTACTTCGAGAATCACTGTTTAAGACGGTTGGTGGAGAGTCTGGGGTGTCCAGAAAAACCAAGCAAATTAAAACAAGACAGTTATTAATTCCAGTGAAAACAGAAGTTGGGTAGGAAAGAAAATAACACGTAGTATGTATGTAACCATAATAGTTAACTCTGATAGTTTATGATGTAATTTTATTGGGAGGATGAGAGCCTGGAACAGTTCTGTGGGCTTGATTAGGGGAAGAGTATATGTGGAAAGAAAAATAAATGCTCGTCTTCTATAGTGAAATGATGCCTAAAACTGAAAAATCAAGAGGCAGAAATCAAGCAGGCTCTGTATAAATATGAAAGTACCACCAGAGCCCCCTGGTGTGCTCGGAGAGGTGCTCGCGGTCGCCCTGTGGGGAGGGCGGGGCTAGAGAGAGGGCGGAGGCCTGCCGTTCTCCATAATGAGCCTTTCCAGCTGCTGGACTGCGTGACCCGTGGGATACTCCAGTCTTTTCATTTCTATTTTGTAAGTTTCAAACGTACAATAACCCCACCATCCCCATCTCTTACCCAGGTTCAACTACTACCAACATTTTTTCTTTGCTAAAGTACTTTAAAACAAATCACGGACGTCATGTCATTACACTAATACATATGTGACTAAAAAATCGGGACGCGTTCTTACGTAACCACAATGCCATCAGCACACCTACCAGTAATGCTGACCCTGTGGTGTCATATCCAAATCCAGTCCATAATTACATTTCCCGGGTCGTCTCCAATTGATTCGTCTGAATTGGAATCAAAACAGGTTACACACGTTACATTTGGTTTTTTATACGTGTGATAATAAGTTCCTTTGTGAGAGTCAGGCAGCAAACCTGATCCGAAACACAAAGGCGGAATTGTGAAGACAGTGTGCCAGCAGTCATATTTCGGGGCGGGGGGGTGGGGTGGGAACATGCACAGGGAAAAAATGAATGGAAAAAGACCAGAAGGAAATAAAAGAGAATGCCAATAGTGGTTGTGTTTGGGTAGTAAGACTATGAGTAATTTTTTCTACTTTTTTGTGTTTTCTACTATTTTTTAAAAACATGTATTACTTTTATATTTTTATAAATGCTTATTTTTGCAAAAATTTAAATAGGAAATAAAAGCCCATAGGAGAAAACTAACTTGAGTCAACAGAAAGAACGTTGAATCTGAATTCTGCCTGCCAGGGTCAGACCCAAGGAATAAAAAGCTGCCTGATCCAGCGAGCTTCTAAAATATGAGGGTCATAAAACAAGCACTAGAAAGAGGCACTCGGAAAACCCAACTGGTCTTTAGGGTTTCTGTTGGAGGCAGCGTCTAGTAACCAAGCCCTCTGGCATGCGGGGCTGCAGAGCAGGTGTGAAGTAGGCACAGGGTCCAGGAGGGGGTGCTGGGCCTCTCTCAAACCAAGCCAGAGAGGAAGTGCAGGGGTTTGGACTGGGAACAGCTGTGGGGCCACTAACCACACTGCTTGTACTGTGGTCATCCAAGCACCCCACCAGACCAAGAGAGCACACGGGGGTGGGCCTGGGTGGTTAGTGGGGGCATGTAGTGACAGAGGAGCGTCTTTTATAGTCAAAATGCAGAAAATGGGACTGCGGGGGACAGATGGGAGGGTCGGGGAGCCAGAGCAGGCCGGTGAGGAGCCTGAATGAGTGAGGAAGAGGGTGGCCAAAGCCCGAGGCTGGGTCTGTACGTGGTGGTGGCTTCTCGTGGTGGAGCCTTGGACTTGCGAGGAGCCGCAGCAGGGCCGGCAGCACCGCACCGCTGCAACAGGCGAGACGAGACCGCCGCCGGCCTCACCTGGAGTTGGAGTGGAGCAAGTTCTATGTTTTCCCTTAGGCTGCAGGAAGGTGTTAGTCCCTGGAGCAGCATGGTCAGCTAGAGAAAGGCTAGTCCAAGTTTCTTTACCCCGCCATGAGATTTTGGAAAACCGCCAGTAGGAAATCTCGGTCATCTATGCTCTCATTAATCCAGGGCCCAGATTTTAAATCAGTAGACTCTGAAGGATCTGTTTTTGGCATTTTTCTCACATGTTAGGGGTGAGAGCACTGTTCTCGGATCTAGATATTTGTGAGCACATATTGTCATAAGGGAAAACAAGCCCACTAAACCCCATGCCTTTTAAGATCCTTGGTGCCATGAAGTCCACTGTAACCATGTTAGTCTGGTGCTCTCGGAGCGGTCTGAAGCCTCCGCACTTCTCTCTCCCTTGGTCCTAGTGCCCAGCAAAACCGTGCCTCTGCGCCCCACTCATCAGAGGCGTTTTATTTGGCATCACTTTTGTAAAAACACCGCCTGACACTTTGAAGGAGGTCAAAAGCAATGACTCTGACTTGGTAAGTAAGTCCGGAGATCTTAGGACCATAATGTCTGAGGTCACAGGTCGGAATAACCAAGGAAGTGTCTCACAGTTACAGTTGCTGGTCCCGGCTTGCCTCTGCAGCAATCCCTCTGCCACGTGCCGGTCTGCTCAGTGAGGGTCGGGGGGACATGGACTCCAGATGTTGCCGGTTCGGCCTCAGTCAGAGACAACCCCGTTTCAGCCGTTGACACAGGCAAAATCCACAGGGTCGTTACTGACCTTGGTCTTTCTCTCACTGCTTACATCTAATCTACCAGGAAACAGCCTCAGTTTTGTCCCGCAGCTACCTCTGGAATCTGCCTGTCCTTACCACTACCTGCCTTGTCACCTGGGTCCAAGCACCAGCCCCTCTCCGGACCACACGGGCTAACTGCCGGTCCTCCTGGCCCCTACTTCTGCCCCACTCATCCCTGCTCAGTGGTCAGAAGGGCCCTGCCAAATCAGAAATTAGGCCTCATCTCTCCTTTTTTAAAAACTCTCCAGTCTCTCATTCAGAGAAAAATCTACAGTCTTCACAATGGGATTTTTTCCCTTGTTCTTTTCTCCCTCTTCTCTGCTAGAAATGCTTGGACTACAGAGTCTGCTTGGGACTAGAGTCTTAGAGTCTCTTCTCACTTCCTGGAGCATCTTTGCTTCGGGAAAAACGGGCTTTTCTTGCATAACCGAGCTCTCCACTGTGTAGCGGCTCCCCACCCAGCTTCCATGACCTGACTTCAGTCACGGTCACACTGTGCTAACTGCCACCTTAGAACATCCTTCCAGCCTCTGCCCATTCCCCGGAGCTCTAGGGAAACCTTCCCGTCCTGCCTCACACCCGCCATTCTGAACACTGGCCGTTGTGGGGAGCTCCGGTGCACACCAGTTCAGGCTGTCTGACTTTAGCTGCACCTTCAGTGTGCTGCTTAGGGTCCTTTTATTTATTGCCAGTGTAGGTGCTTCAAACTTTATTCTTGCCTCTGGCCTTCTACTCCTCTTTCCTTCAAAATCCACCATTCTCCAGGGAGGCTTTCAGTTCTTGGAGACTGGGGAGGCCAGCCAGCTTGACCTGCTGGAGCCCCCACTTCAGGGGGTCAGAACTCCCCTCTGCCTTCCTCATCTTTCACCTCTTCACACAGCGCAACACCCCCTGGTCCAGCCTGCTGTTAGGCCTGTCTTCTCCGGATCTGTCTGTGGTGGTGGCACCTCCCGAGCCTCTCAGCCTCCAGGCTGCTTCCCCTCTGCCACCTCCCCGCAGTTCTGAGTGCTAACAGATCTGCCTTCGCACAGTGTCCCCAGTCAGTCCTCTCTTGTCTCGCCACAGTCACTGTCCTCCTCACGTCCTTGCCGTCCTCCCCTGGGGTGGCCGAGAGAAGCTCTTCGTGGCCTCTCCACTCTTTCCCAGCGGTGGTAGATGGCTTTCTAGAAGCGGAACCTGGTCCTACCACAGTGTGGCCCAGCATCCTTTTACAGCCTGACAGTGGGCCGTGGTTATCCACAAAAGTCCAGGCTCCAGAGCCGGCATGCGGAGACCTCCACCAGGTCCTGCCCCACCACGTGACCGTCTGCTGCCCCTTCCCCAGTCCCGTCAGCCCCTACTCTCGCCACCAAAGGGTGGGTTTGGTCTGATATGGAGTGGTCACACTTCTGAGACTTCGCACGTGCTTTTCCCTCTTCTCAGGCTGTCTTCCCCTCATCTCCACCATGTGAATCCTACTTATTCTTTGAGAGCCAGCTGAAATGCCACTTCCATGAAACTCTTCTTAGCCCGCCCTCCATTCACTCAGTGAGCAGTCATTGAATGTTTGCTCTGTTCAGTACAAGACACTGAAGATACAGGAATTAGATATGCATCCAAGTAGAAACAGCACATAGTTATCTCCTGATGGTGGATTTACAGGAGGTTCTTTTGCTTCTCCTTTTCCCACCTGTATTTAAGATTTCTATAATGAATGCATATTACTGTTGTAGTAAGAAAAAATAAGAATTATTTTGAGATATTTTTCCTTTTTTTTTAACAAGCAGATGAGACACAGTGGCGTGTGTCGTAGGCTGCGTGGGAAGGTGAATAGAAAAGGAGATATTGACGATGAGGAAAGGGTAACAAATTTTTGGAGCCCAGCCCTGGCCACCCCAAACTGGTTTTGTTCCAGTCAGGAAAATGTTTCTTCCTAATACAGTTTTTTGAAATAAGTGTTTTATATACAGAAACCCAGAGCTGCTGTAGAAGTAATTTTGCATCTACTTACTTAAAATTACAAATTCACCCCATGTGCAGTTTTTTGAATCAGAGTTTTTTTTTAATAAAGCGCTGACATTTTTTAAGATGATACATTTTAAAATACATTTAAATAGAATTGAACGGTTTCAAAGGCTGTGTATCCTCACAACTTGGTGTCTATAATGTATAGAAAGTCGGTACACGAGGCATACTTCATTTTCTTTACTTCACCACCTGTCTCTGTTGCTCGACCTGTAGCTGAAATATAATAAAAGTACCATTAGGCTCTGAGACGAGCACGGCCCTCCCAGATGTGCAGAGGGACTGTGAGAGGCGGCGGGGGCAGGGGACAGGGCGGCACGCTGCGCTGTTCCCCGTGGGTCACGAGGCCGCGGTGGCTCGCCCCCTTCTGACCGGGCGTCCCCAGCCTTGTGCCTTCCGCAGGAGTCCGCACTGTGGCACCGCCCGCCGTCTGAAGGACCTCCTAGGCAGCGGTGCCGCAGTGCCCGCGGGGAGCCTGCCGCCGCAGAAAGTGAGGGACCCCGTGACCCGGCAAAGGGAAGAGGAAGGACGCGATCTGTCTGAGGGTTTTGTTTATGAAACGCCCCACGGCTCTTTCACTTTTTCCATGAAAAGCTCTTTGTCCTTTTGTCTTCTGCCACTGGCCCTGGTCATGGACGGGTGTTGATGGGAATACAGCTTCCAAATTGGAAATTAATGAGGTGTTCCTTCCAGAAAGGCCTTCCTCCCTTGCTGTAAGGCATGCCGTCCCCGGGAACCCCACTCCTGGCCTCTCTTCGCCTGCCGCCCTGCTCTGTGGGGCCGTGGGGGGCACCCTTCTCTGCGCCCTCCCCCCAGGGCGGTTTCAGGCTAGTTTTCCTGGCCTGAGAATTCTTTTTAGTCCTTGTGTCAGAGCGATTCCCAAAATCACCGGGCTGCGTTAAAGCAAAGCAGGCTGGGTTCTGCTGCTGAGGCCACTGTCCCAGGGCTGGGAAGTTCTTGATGGCTCTTCAGAACTTTCCCGTCAACCTCCGCATGTCCGCAAAGCAGGTTTTCTGGGACGCAGGCCGTGTAGGAAACTTCTCACCGGCCCCGCCGTCTCAGGGCCGGTGGTGTCCTCGTGTGCTGGTGAGCTGGGGGTTGGCGGGTGGGGAGACAGCGGAAGGAGCAGAGGTGCCCGCCAGGAAGGGGGGCTCCCACTGAGATGGCGCAGGCGGCGCGCGCTGTTAGGGAGCTTTCGTAAGGAGTGCGGGCTTCCAAGGTTGCCAAGCTACAGATAATACATTTCAGGAACTGGTCAGGATGAGAAGTGGCCCCTGGTCAGGGCTCAGCACTGCAGTGGGTGGGTGACGGAGCTCTGCTGAGAGCCTGGACGCAGGGGTGAGGGGGGCGGGGCCTCTGGGAGCCTCCTGGAACTCACCGCAAAATTGTGTGCGTAGGTATTTCAGGGGAAGAGGCTTGGAGCTCTCGTTACCATCCCCATCCTTCACCCCAGATTTCTCACACTTTTTCATGTGTGACGCACACAGAAGATGCTGCTCTCTGAGTGGCACGTGTGTGTGTGTTTGTGTGAGAGAGAGAGAGAGAGGGGGGGGGGCTGAGGGAAGGCAGAGCTCTGGCTGCCCTGTGACAGCATCTCCGTGACCCATCGTAGCACATGCTGACGTCTCCCCTCCTGTGCCACGTGTCCCCCTAAAATAGCCTTCCTGAAGATTACCAGTAGGCAAATGCTAAGTACAAGGACTTTTCATTGATTTCATCCTCCTCGATGTCCAAGTGGCATTCAACGTCATCTCGGGGTTCAGAGCGCGGACCCCAGGGCTGGACTGCTGGGGTCAGTTCCTGGCGCTGCCATTCGTTCTCTGGCAGGTGACATAACGTGTCTGGCCTTAGTTCCCTCGTTCGCAGAATGATGGTCAAACGCCTGCCTTGTGTGGTCACACAGCTGCGGGTGGGAAGCGTGTGCCGTGCCTGTCTCAGCAGGAGTGCCGAGGGCTGTCTGGGCTCCTGCGCGCCCCTTCCCTGCAGCCCTTTCTCCTGCTTCTCCTAACGTCGGGCACCCCTGCTTTTCCTCCTGTTTCTCTGAGTCCTCTTGTTTTTTGTTTGTTTTCATCCCCCAGCTTTTCTAATGTGGAGGTATTGGTAGGCCGTTTAGCCTTGACTCTCTTACTTGCCTTCTCTTTCTTTCGGTCAAGGTCCCAGAGACCATCTCCCCACCCCCAGACCAGTCACTGCCCCAGGGCCACACCCTGACTGCCTGCTCCATGGCCCCACCCGGGTCTCCTCCCTGCCCCTCAGGCCCAGGAGTCCCCCAGATAGTTTACTATTTATTTTATTTCTGTTTTAAAAGTAGTAAATGCTTGTTACAGAAAATGCAGACAGACTGAAAGGATAAGGTAGCAGTCAGTGGTGATCCCACCCCTCAGTGAGCACGGCTCCGCAGCTGGTTTGAGCCCAGCTGGTTAGGAGCTGGGCCAAGCTACCCCAGGGCGTGCCAGCAGTGTCTGGGGACGGTCTGGGTTGTCAACTCAGGGGGCTGGGGAGAGGGCCCACTGGCACCTAACGGGCCGAGTTCAAGGGCGCTGCTAAGCATTTCGCAGTGCACATGACAGCCCCCCAGCAATGAATCAGCCCAGTAGTGCTGAGGCTGAGAACCCTGGTCTGGGCCTTTGTGTCCACATGAATGCCCCCAAGAGAACAAGCTGGAATCGACTTTCTCCTTCTACTTCCGTTCTGGACTCGGTTTCTGTCAGTGGCCCCACCTCCTCCTTCACCCCGACATCGGGTCCATCACCAAGCACACGGGTTCTCCACCCGGCATGTCTTTGGCCTCTAGCCCTTCTTCCCTCTTCCGGCTTTGGCACTGATGACCTCTCACCCAGGCTAATGGCCATGCCTCCCCGGGCCCTTCCCCTCGAGTCTCCTGCTCGGAGACCTTCCGTAGACCTCCGTGCCTGTTAAGTCCACGTCTCATAGAGTCTGAGCTCCCTGCTGGTGGCAGCTTCCACGGCGGGTCAGCCTTGGTGCCCAGCCGGAAGCGGACAGTGCTCTGAGCAGAGGGTCAGTGTAGGGTGTGTGGACGAAGGCTTACATGTAAGCAGAACCTCACCGTCTGTCCCTCTGCAGATCCTTAGCGAATGGTTTGGCCGGACCATCATCCGCTCCTGCACCAAACTGAGCTACGACCATGCACAGAGCATGATTGAGAGCCCGACCCAGAGAATCCCGGAGGAGGAGCTGCCCCCCATCTCCCCAGAGCACACCAGTGAGGAGGTACACCAGGCGGTCTTGAATCTCCACAGAATCGCAAAGGAGTTACGCAAGCAGCGGTTCCTGGACGGCGCGCTGCGTCTGGATCAGGTCAGTCACTTCCCTTTCTCAGTGCAGCCAGCGTGCGTGAGACGCAGCCTGGGATTCTGGGTCGGGCCGTCCCTCCAACTGCGTCCCTCCGTCTCCCTTCCCCAGCCCCCGCACTGACACTGAAACGGTGCTGGCTCCACAGGCACAGGAGGCTGACGCTGTGAGCCCAGGCAGCAGGGTGGGGTCTGCCTCGGTGGCTCTGAGACCCCAAACCTGGCTGGCCTAACCCAGGAAGGCCGTGTCCAGCGTTTGGTCCTGGCCTCGGTTTCTACCTCGCATCTGAGGAAGGAGTTGACCGTAATTGTGGGGCTTAAAGAGAAAATATTTCTCCTTATTCCTTGTCTTCCCAAAAGAGTTATATGTTTGCAAATCCCAGATTACTAGCTCAAGAAGCAAGGAACTGGGGAGACTGGAACGGTGGCTGTGGAAGGAAGCGATGGCCCGCAATGGCACTGATGCCCTTGAGCACCCCAGCCACGCCCTCTGGGACGCGGGCAGCCGGCACTCGGACCTGGCTGAGTTGCCACGTCCGACAGTCAGTGACCGTTAGGGCCCAGGAGTCCCGTCCTCCTTACTTGTCAGGACATACAGAGCAGAGCCTGTGTTCCATGTCGTGCAATTTTTCTTCTCATTTATGCGTCTTACGCAAATCCCGGGCACTCACTCTCCCTCCCTGGTCACCGTCTGGCGTGGGGGACTCCGGGTGCTGGACAGAAGGAGCGGGGCCGCAGGGTTGGCTGGCGGAGCTGTTTACCAGACCAGTGGCAGAGTGCAGCCTCACCAAGAATTCTTTCTCTGAGCCCTTCAGCCTGGAGAGGTCTCAATGGCCTTGTTTTGAAAGCTTCTAACTGAAGATTGCGTTTCATCCTACCTTTGGTGATAGACTTGCACAAATGCTCCTCAGCAGGCACTGCAAACAGCTGGGGCCATGGGCCTAGGAGTCGGTTAGCAGCTCTCAGGTGAGGGCTGATCTGTTCTGCCTGGGCTCGGGAGAGTCCGGAGTCCTCCTGCCGCCCCTCCCCTGGCCTGGGCCAGGCAGCCTGAGCAGGCCTCTCTGCACGAGAATGCCAGTGAGGGGGCAGCAGGCAGAGTGGCTCCTGAAGACAAGTCTGGTAGGAGAGGGACTAAAGCCATGCGAGACGACAGAGCCTTTCCTTCCTTCAGTGAGATCACTCCGGGTGTGTGAACACGTTCAAATTCTCACTCACCTGTGGCTGCCTGGTGGTCAAATCCAAGGATGCTTCTCAGCTCTCTCTTCCAGGCTTCAGTCCTGCATTTGGCCCTTTGAAGCTCACCACTTCCTGGTGCTCTGCCTCCCTCCATTCATCTGCAGCAAGGTCCTGCTGGTCCCCTTGCAGGGAGCTCTTCCTCTGCTCACCCTTTGAGAGCTGGCATTCCTTGGGGTCTAGCTAACCCCCTTTTATCCTCTACCCACACTCCCTGCCTGAATGGAGTCCTTCACCTCTTGTGATTTTAACTACTAACTGGATGCTGATGATGCCAAACTCTCCGCCCTGCCCGCCCTCCCCAGGCTCCAGACGAGCCTCTGCACCTGCCTCCCCAAACATGTTGCCTGGACACCCATGGTCCTCTCAGCCAGGGCCCCCGTTCCTTCTGCAGGACACGGCGACCAGTGCCGTGGCGTGCCGCACATGCCCCGGCGTGGCTCCGTTAAATGGTAGGGGAACTGGCCGCGTGAGAGCACACAAAAGAAAGCTGCTGTTCCGTGAAAGCGAAGTGGTTCGGGAAGACTTGGCGAAGATGCGTCTGCAAAAATTCTGCTGTTTGGGCGTGACAGCGATAAAAGAGCGGGCAGAATTATAAAGTTCAGGAAGAGTTCTGTACTCGGATTGCTGTACCAATGTCTAACTTCTTTCTTCTAAAGAAACAAAGACTATAAATTATATATAATGAATTGTAAGTGCAGTTTTTTTCAGAAAAAAAGGTATGTAGAAATCCAATTAGCATACTCTTGAAAAGATTTACATTTCAGAAAATAGTTAATGTGCATTTCTCTAAATTAAAACTAATGTTTAGTTTTCGTTTCCATTATATCATTTTTGAGACCTCACCCTAGCAGATTGTTATGCGGCTTGATTGAATTAAATGTGTGAAATACTCCAAAAACTGTAAAAGACCATTAGTGACCTCAACTCGCATTGGGAGGGACGGAAATCGATGGGAGAACGGGCACAGGTTGACACTGATCTGCTGGCATGTCTTAGAGCAGTGGTGTCACCCTCACTGTCACCGGGGGCCACATAGCCTCACGGTTGCCTTCAAAGAGCTGAAAGAATTTTAGGACTGTGTAAATGGAACTGCTCCTTAACTGTGAAGGAGTTGATACTACATTCGGCCCTTTGAAGGCGACCACGAGGCTGATGTGGCCCCCTGCTGAAAATGAGTCTGACACCCTGTCTTAGAAGCAGAATTACATTGCTGAAAATACCAATAGCTTTGGGTATCCGCATCTCACTAGCCCTCTCACTTTATAAATCAGAAAGCCGAAGCCCCCAAAGGTTAAATAAGTCGCTCACATGCAGGAGGTCCAGATAGCTGACTCTTTGTTCACTGTCCCTCCATTTACACCATGCTGACTTAAAGTGAGAAAAACAAGCCCTCAGAAGCCCTAATTAGGTTCCAGTTAATGAAGGTTTGATAATAAGGGCTTTGCATCCTCGGGGTTGATTCCTTGCTGCCGCAGAGGGGTGTGGAGCTCCGCTGCGGCGGGAGGTGCGCATGGGTCTCCCACAGCAGGGGCGCTGGTGCGGCCTTCCCCAGCCGGCTCCGCGGCCTGTTCAGCAGTGCCCACGGCTGTTCTCGCGTGCCCACTGCCCGCGTGTGCCCTCTGGGCCGTGGGCAGAGCCTGCTGTTGAGTTGCTCCCTGATGCTGTGTTTGTCTCCGTTCATTCTGTCCACACTTTGGGTGGCAGTCCCAAAAATGCTTCCTTTTTTACCCTGGGCTCAATTAGAAAGGCGCCGTGAGCGGCCTCCATAAGGGGGACACCGTCCACGTCACCCAGCGTGCCCTCAAATGTAGAACAAATCTGCTAACCCAGAAGTGTCACCTTTCCCAGAAGTCAGTGTAACCACAGTGACCTTCGGAAAGAGTAAGGGTGAGGACCCCAGCACGGCACCTGTTTGCTGGGCCAAGGACCCAGTGGTTTGGAGGCCACCATAATTTCAGAAATGCAGAGTGTCCCGCCCTCCGCCCCCACCTGGCTGGGTGACTACAGTGAAGCACCTTAGAGCAGGGCTGCCCGGCGTCTGCAGTAGTGCACCCTCGGCCCTCAGGGCCGCCTGGGCTGGCGTCGGCCCCTGGGGATCGCCTGCCAGCCGTCCTGTCTGCTCACCCAAGGGTGCCACCCAGTATCAGCCAGTTCTGTAGGTACTGCGGTGTCAGACAGACTGGGAAGCACTGCCTTCGAGGGCGCATTACCTGCTCCAAGTGTCTCTTTTACCTGGATCTCAAACCCAGTCGAAACAGATTCTAGCTCAGTGAAACGACGCTCCTTTGTTCGCTGCGCGAAATCCCAACGCAGGTGCCAGCGTGCTGTTTGCGCGTTTTGGTTCGGTGAGTTGCGTAATGCGTCTTCCAAGTGGTTTCTTCCCATCTCGTGTTTTCTGCTGCCACGTTAACTCTAGAATTTAACACATGCCGTTTTGTCTTATTTATTATAGCCTATGTCACTGCTGTTTCTTAAAGGAGATCCCATAAAGGGACTTCTGTGTTCGTAGTCAAACTAACCACAGTGGTTTATAATAATACGCAAATCCGAGGGGGGAGGGGAGCTGCAGGAAGCCTCAGCCCCGCTCAGGTCTAGCTGGGTGCCCCAGCCCGCCCCGCCCACCGGCCTTGGCAGTGCGCAGAGCTCCCTGGCTCCCGTCCTCCTGCAGCCTCCCTTCTAGGGAGGAGGATGCTGTTGCCCGGCTGTGACACGACGTTCTTTCTTAGCCGTTGCCTTCGGAAAGGACCGCAGGGAAGGGTAGCAGGGTGCCAGATAGAACTCCCAAACAAAACACCTTCGGAACATGGGCG
This sequence comes from Trachops cirrhosus, assembly GCA_028533065.1. Taxonomy (NCBI): domain Eukaryota; kingdom Metazoa; phylum Chordata; class Mammalia; order Chiroptera; family Phyllostomidae; genus Trachops; species Trachops cirrhosus. Next base: position 3,928,244 of record CM052541.1, on the reverse strand, counting down.
GTTTTCAGGAAGGCGCACCTACACTTCCTGGGGCTTTCTCTCCAGCTGACCTCCCTGGGTCCGGTGATAGCATTTGGAGGCCACTCAGTGTGAGGCTTCTGAAGAAATGAGCCTGACAGGAGCCTCTTCTGGGGTCCCCAGCCAGTGGTCACAGGATGGGACTGGCTCCTAATGGGACTTGCTGAGTTTAGAGAAAGCTGTAGTGAGGAAAATTTATTTTCACAGGCAAATTCCTCCAAACAAAAGGGGCCTTTACTAAATTCTCAGCTGAGTCTTATATGATTTCTGCCTGCCACCATTTTGAAGCTCAAACTTGAGGTCGTTTCTTTGAGAGGACTTGATTGTAAAGATAAACTTGTTAATCGAAATAATTTTTAAGTACCTGGGATCCAAGCAGCTGTGGAATGCCGTTAAGGATGACCTTGGCCTAGCCAGCCCTTAAGTCAGGGCTCTGCAGACTTCCTCGAAAGGGCCAGATAGTAAACATTTTAGGCTGTCTGGCCCCAGGGTCTGTCTCAAGCACTCGACTCTGCTGTTGCAGTGTGGAAGCGGCCGGAGACCGGCCGGCCAGTGCGTGCGGCTGTGTGCCAGTACAATGGTAGGGACACTGAAACTCGAGGTTCATATAATTTTCATGTCACGAAATTAATTTTTATTAATTTAGAAGTGTAAAAACCATTGTTAGCTCACAGGCCATACAAAAGCAGGCGGAAGGCCGGAGTTGGCCTGTGGCCCGTGGTTTACTGGCCCTGCCTCGGTGACACTCGGCTCTGGTGCCCCATCAGCTCCTCTCCGGTCACCCCCACCGCCCTGGGGAACGAACGGGCTGGGTGATGGAGGACAGCTGTGCTAAGCCAGCTCTCAGGACGGTTTCATTCGATTAAGCAAATTATTCCTTTGGCTAGTACCGTGCTTAGCAGGTCTGACTGGAGGCCAGAAGGAGAGGAATAAATCCGTTCAGCACCAGTTCCCTCGAGCTACCCGCAGTCAGGTAGCTGTAATTAGCCTGAAGCAAAGAGAGCAGTGGCTGTAATTTCCCACCTCTGCTGGCAGCCTCTTTGCAGCCAGGTCTCCGCCGACCCAGCCCCTCGCCTGTCCCGCTCCGGGGATGCGGGCTCTGCCGTCCTGTCGGCGCACTGGAGGTGGGGATGGTCCCTGACGAAGCAGGGCTGTGTGGAAACTGTGGCGCCCTCCCCCACCCCGTTGCTGTAGGTAGCAGCATGCTCTGTTGGGTCACACATTTACAAACTATAGTCAAGAGTGTTTCTCTTCCTTCTCTGCTGTACGGTTGTGTTCGAGGAATGAGCATTCCAGCTCTCAGATGTTCAGTTTTTGTGTCGTGTGGTCTTTGGTGCAAGGTAAGGAGGATGGGCGTGATCGTCCTGCCTGGTTCTCATTGGCTCTTCCCTCCAGTGCGTAGTCGCTTTCAGGCGCTGCTTGGGCTGGCCTCGCGTGAGCGATCATAGGAGACCTAGCTGAACGAGGATTGAGGAGGACGAAGCCACTCTTTGTAACCTGCGCCCCCACAGGAATTGTGACGTGTCTTTTGAAGGTAGAGACAAACAGTACAGGAAGGCTTCCACCGGAAACACAGGACTTCGGCACTTAGAGTTTTCCGTCTTGTTTATAAATAAGCCTACAGCCACGACTGTGCCCCTTTGAGCCCTGCAGTCCCCGGGCTTTCTAGAATGGCCTCTGGATGGGAGGGGAGCGGCTGGAGCGGGGACACGGAGGACTCGGGAGCACTGCCATCTTTCCCGTGTGGGAAACAGAGATGGCTCGAAAACTTGACCTAGTTGTTTGTAAGTGACACTAATTGCAGCCACTTGTGTGAGCTGCCCACTATTTGTGGCTTGTTAACATGCGCATAAAAACTTACATGTGTCATTAAGTTTCAGAGGGACTCTGCCGAGCAGCTTGTTATTACAAACTTAACTCTCCACGTACTCCCTCTTCCTTAGGGCACGTTCCATAGTCACTTGCTCACAATTTTCAAAAATTAGAAGGGCTGCGGGTGGTATTATTCTGGAAGTTGTTAAAAATACAGATGCAGACCTGATTGCAACCCTCACTGCACAGATATTCCTTGAGTCCCTGTTGTGTTTAAAATACTGCTCATGGTTCTGTGAAGGAGCCTTAGGCAGTGGAAGACAGACTTTCTACCCTAAAGTTGCACAGTGAATTTGGGAAGAACTCTGTGTACTTACAAGAAACTCCAATAAGATAAAACCAAGGGCCTGCCTTGTCAGCGGACACAGGGCTGAAAGAATAGCAAGCCTGGTGGTTCGTGGGTAGACGGGTGAGTGAAGGAAGGCTAGCTCGGGACGGGAAGCGCTGACTCACAGGTGATGCGGGGGGTACGAGTGGGAGGAGAGCCCAAAGATGGGGAGCACCGTCCCTGTTGAAATTTCAGGGAGATACGGTCGTCCTCGATGTCCACTGGGGATTGGTTTAGGATACCCCACGAATACCAGGATCTGCGGGTACGCACGTCCCTTGTATAAAGTGGCGCAGAATGGTACACACAGTCAGCCTTTGGTGTCCACCCAGTCCCAGCCCTGGATTGAAAATATAGTTGGTTGAATCTGTGAATGCAAAATGCACGGACTCGGAGAGACAACGTATTTCTCCTCTGAGTTCTGCATCCACTGAGAAATAGGCACACAAATCATACTGAGATGGAAATATTCTGGCTACACTGATAAAGTTGAATTAGAGAAGCAGCTTGGGCAGGTTCAGTGTTTTGCACAGTGCTTTGGAACAGCCCAGGAGAAATTAATGTTATGGAGAGAAACTCTGATTAGAGGGATTGGAGGGAGCAGAAGGTAGCGAGGGCTGAGAGAGAGGCATGCCCTCTGCCGGGCACTCTGGGTGCCCCAGGGATGGTCCCGGTGTGACCCCTTCTGCCAGGTGCCCTGCCCTCTGGTGTGGTGGCTGCCGGTGAGGCCCGACGGCTACTGCTTCTGCTCTGGGTCAGAACCGCCGGCACGGACCTTCAGCACGACCTCGGAGGCTGCTTTTGCTGCACCTTCAGGAGGGAAACTGGGCTCCTACCGCGCCTCCGGAAGCTTCATTGTTTGCTCTCCGTTTTTTTCTGCCTGCCTATACCTGGGCTCTTTTGTTATAGGTGGGAAACACCCTACCCCGCCCACCCTGCCTCCCTTAGCTTCCAGGAAGCTGGAGAGTGGAACTCCACATCCTCCTGCACAGAGGTCTGCGCTGGTCTGCCCATGCACTCCCTCCCACTCGGGCTCCCTCGCTCTTTATTTGCACCCGTCACCCCTCTTGTCACATTCACATTGCCTTGTCGTTTTCCATTTCCTCCCCGTCTCCTTCTCTAGACTGAGTTCCTTAGGGGAAGGACAGTCTTTCCCTCTCCGAATCTCCAGCCCCCACACAGTGCTTGCCTTCGAGCAGGCACTTTAAGGTCTGCGTGGCTCTTTTTAAAGGGACGTGATGGGTGTGCTCTGGGAGCGGGATGGTAGCTCTAGAAGAGAGGTGTTTTTATATAAGAGAATTAAGTGTACGTTATGAATCAGAGCTGTTTCCTCCCCCTTTCAATAAAAGGGTTGGGTGTCTGATTACTTGCCAGGGCATCCAGGGTTTAGAACAAGGTGTAATGAGGACTTTCTCAAGGTGGAGCTGCCTGGACAGGTGCGAGGAGCCAGGAAGCTTCAGCAGCCCGGGGGTCTGGCAGTGCTTCTGAAGCATCCTGAGCAGTCTGTGCTCACCACGGGGTCCTCAGACCAAGCTGCACCCCTCGGGGGTCCTGCCAGAGGGGGCTCTCTGGGAGGAAGCACAGAGACCCCCAAGGGGCCTCACCTGGAAAGGTGGGCAAGGCACCCAGTTCCTGTACCTATCTCTCAAAAAAATTCCCTTTGGGGTGAGCTAATATGAGCTGCTGTCCTCACCTCCATGACAACAAGGAAATGATTTGTGTTCCCTGGTGGGATCCCTCGTCTAATGTTCCCTCTGGGAATTCTGATCAGGACCTGGTTTTGCTCCTAATGGCAATGATTTCCACAGGGCAGGTTCTGGGTTAGTTGCTGCTGGGCCGTCTGGGAAGAAAACCCACATCACAGTTCACAGTCGGAGTTGAGAGTATGCCCAGATGACTCAAAGTTAAGTCCCTCGAGTGTCCAGAGGGCAGTGAGGTGAGACAGAGGGCTCTCACCCTGACAAGGTGATGTACGGGGAGCTTCTGGGGGTCGGGCAGGGCATTGGCTGGCACCCCTCGTCCCCTCTCCGGGACACGAGCCTTCAGGTTGGTGGCCGTCACAGACGGAGCAGAGTTGGCTCTTCCAGCCTGTCTTTCGGGTGACTGAACTCACGGTTAGGAAGCACTTGGACTCTCCCCTTTCTTTTTTATTTTTCTTCAGGGTCAGTAATTAAAGTCCCAAAGTTATACGTTTTAAAGAAATAAATGACACCCATTCATTTTAGCTTCTGGCAGACATCCGCCCGGATGATTTAAAGGAACTCTTAACTCCAGAATGTTCATTTCCTGGACCGCTAGTTCTTACCTGTTCCATGTTCTCCCGAGTTTCAGGCAGGGCTCCAAACTGATCTCAGGGAAACAGACCTGGGATGAGTTTCAGCCTCTGCCTCCTCTGGCTGGGCCCCCGTTCTTCTGGCAGAGCGCGCAGGCAGAGAAAACACTGGGCTCTCCTCTTTGTATTCCCGGGACGCTCTGCACGTCCCCGCACTGCCCCCATGTCACGCCCCACGTCACTCACATGTGAGCCAAACAGCCACGTAAGAGACGTGGAACCCTTTGACGTGAGTAAGACCTGCATCGAGGGAAGGGCGCCCTTGCAGCCAGTGCTGCGATTTCCACCATGATTGCCTCCTGGGGCGGGCCCGGCTGATTGCGATTTTGTGGTTCAGTGAGCTGGGGGCTCAGCTTCTGTTCTGTTTGCTGTCTGCCTTAAACTCTGCTGCCTGCATTCCCCGAAACGTGCTCTCACCTGTCACTCAAGAACCTACAGTCTCCAGTGAGGTTTCCATGAATATTCTGGGTCAAGATACGGGATTGCTAGGTGTTAATTTTGCCGAACAAGGACATTTTCCTAAAAAGCCAATTGCCGTCTACTATCTCCATGATTTTATAATTGAAAACACTTTAGCACCAAAAAAAGGGAAAGATATAATTTCACAATATGGGACTACTGCCTTTTACTTTGTGCTTTATGGAAAACCTTTTTCTCATTTTGTTGATCTCCGACCAGCCTTTGAAAACTACTGACTCACTCCATCTGATGCCAACGCCTCCTGGCCTTGGAGGCCCTCTGTGATGTGTCCGTGCTTGGTGTCCCCGTCTCCCAGCCACCCCTAACCCTCCTCCCTGTACCTCCCTCCCACGTGCTTCCCTGCCCGGGGTAGCCCGGGCCGCCACTCGCCGCCCTGAGGCCCACAGACCTTCTACCTCCGAAGCCTGCTGCCTCCACCCTGCTCTCCTGCCCTGGGCGCTGGGTGGCGCACTTGGTAGGTTTGCACTCGCTTCATTTTGTAGTTTTGTTTCTTACTCCCCTCCTTCTCCCTCCCACCTGCATCCTTGGTCACCAGCTAGGCAGAAGGCAGAGCCCTCACCGTCCCTCCTTTCTCACCCGTAAATCTATGGCTGGCATGGAAGAGGCAGGCTGGAAGCCATTCCCAGCTTTCCAGGTCCCCCGAGGTCAGTGGGTGCTGAAGACATTCCGCCCACCTTACAGTCTAGAACTTGAAGGTGTGGTCCTGCTATTTCTCAAGAAATTCCCACATTTTTAAAGAATGGTAGTATTATAACAAGTTTGTGTTTTAACTTACACCATTCCCATTTTTTAAATTTTGTATTTATTTATTTTTACAGAGAGAGGGGGAGGGAGGGAGAAAGAGAGGAAGAGAAACATCAATGTGTGGTTGCCTTTCAAGCGCCCCCTACTGGGGACCAAGCCTCCAACCCAGGCATGTGCCCTGACTGGGAATCGAACCAGAGACCCCTTGGTTCTCAGGCCGGCACTCAGTCTACCAAGCCACGCCCCCCAGGGCACCATTCCCATTTTAAATGACTCGTGGCAGACATTTTTAACTAAGGAGAAGTGAAGCACCTTGAAATTATTTTGTGACTTCAGAATATCCCTTTTGACCTACCTCCCCTAAGACCCCACGTAGCTTCTGACTACCTGCCGGTACAAAGTGTACTGTGCTAGGTGCTGGTGACAAAGGGAAACTTCGATCACGGCCCCAGCTCTCAGTGTCCCGGCCCTCGGGGTAGCGTAAAGCCTGGTGGAGGGAGCGGACATGCAGAGAGAGGCCTGGACGTGTTGAGTTTGGGCCGTGTGGAAGCGGCTGTTCTGGTGGTTCACGTGACACTGGCTATGTATGAAGGAGCCACCTTAAAAAGTTGATTAGGAACAAGGTCATTCTGTTTTGAAAATTCCTTCAAAATACAAATTAGCAATTTGCCATACGAAAATACTAGAAAATCTGAAAATGAATTAGAAATTATTTAATTGCCCCTGGAATTGTGACCTCCCGTGGTCAAGGAAATCTGCCCTGTGGAGGGACCTGAGTGCAGAGCGGAAGGGCGACAACAGGGAGGGGACCCCAGCAGGTCTCTTATCAGCTTGTTGGTGGCCACTTTCCTTAAGATGATTCACAGGCTACAGCCCGTGAAGAACTCTTGAACAAGGAGCTGTTTCTGAGCTCTGAGAACCTGGGGTTGGCCATCAGACAGTTTGAAACTGATTTGCTGCAATCGGTTTCCTTCTGTAAATAACAAGGAGCTCTCCCCTTCCATTCCTGCTCCCCACACCAGCCAAGTACGGGCTTAGCCCTTCCTGCAAGCTTCCGGCCAGCCAAGCTCATAGTCTTGCCTGCCTCCCTGGCTGGCCTGCCGAACACGGTTCTGGGCTCAAGCAGAGGGGAGCAGAGTGTAGTCTGAGCGTGTCCCTTTCCCCCGCCTGTGCCTATCCAGCTTCCTGGCCTGGATGCCTGACTCCTCATGGCCGAGGACTTCTTCCCGGTCCTCGCAGAGATCTGTCCTGTGTGCCCAGAGGCCCAGCTCTGAACTCCTCTTTGGCACATGCTTCTGCTCCAGACTTCCTCGGGCCTGGGGTCAACTCTCCTGTTGCCACCAGCATCGTCAGTGAGTAGTAGAGAGCGCGGACTCACGAGCACAGACCCTGCCCCAGACTGCCGGGGCTCGCACCCTGTCTCACGTAGCCGTGCGCCTTGAACTTCTCTGTGCCTGGGTTTCTATGATGGTGAACAAAATGAGATAACGTGTTCTGAGGTAACAGTCGATAGATAACACGGAAATATAACAGGGCCTGTGCACAGGGTCCCTGTTAGGTAATGAGTTGTTCCCATCAAACACTTAGAACAGTGCTTGACACGTAGCCAGCCCCTATGGAAGGTCGATGATTGGCCAGGGGCCGAGAAAGGACCCTTCTCTGTCCTCACAGAAGAGCCTCCTCTAACGGAGAATAACCCAGCCAGGCGTGGTACAGGGCTGGTGGCACCAGAAGAGAGCACTTTGCCTCATGTGTGGTGTTTCGGACGGTCTGGACAGAGGGGCGGATGTGGAATGCAGGTGCAGGGGTGAGGGAGGGAGTGGCCCGGGCTGCTGAGTGTGTGCAGCGAGTGCGGCAGTAAGAGCTCAGACTGGGTCACGCCTGCAGCGTCAGGAGTTGGCACTGATTCATTCACAGGGGACACCACGCAAGATCCGTGAGCAAGAGAGGGGACGAGAGGAGGTTTTGTACATCACTCTCCAGGCCCCTCAAATAGGAGCTGCAGAATACTCCATTTGCATAATTACACCATGGTTGGAAGACCTCCTCCCCTAATGTTGTTGTCACACGTCGGTTTTAGTTTTTGCTGTTGTGTGTGGTGTGCTGTTCTGGCTGGTATGGCTCAGTGGATCGAGTGCCGGCCTGCGAACCAAAGAGTCACCGGTTCCATTCCCAGTCAGGGCACACGCCTGGGTTGTGGGCCAGGTCCCCAGGAGGGGGTACTCGAGAGGCAACCACACATTGGTGCTTCTCTCTCCCTTCCCCTCTCTAAAAATAAATAAATAAAACCTTTTTTAAAAAATTTGAAAAGAACTTAGAAATTAATAAGTAAGCCAAAAATAGCCATCGGTCCCCCATCACTTAGCAAGAATATTTTTAGAGCTTTTGATGCAAACTGGCAGATAAGTTTCTGGAAAGGTTAGACTAATTTAGGCTTTCCCCAGCAGGGAACAGTACCGCATTGTCGCTGCCTCTCACCAAAGTGAGAGTTTAGGGGTTTTATTTAATCTTTGTCAATGTGATAGGTTGGAAATAGTGTTTCATTAGTGTTTTGACTTGCACTTGTTTTGATATTTGTGGGCTCAATCAACTCTTCAGTCCCCTATGACAGGGCAGATTTTATACACCATCATGTCCTACCCCCTAAACACTAGACCCCACCAGCTGCATTTTTAGCCCGAATTACTTTTTTCCCTAGTAAGGTATAATTTACACACAGTAAAATTCACTTTTTTAGTGTACAGTTCTACCAGCTACACATACCACGATGAAAACATAGAACAGTTCTGTCCTACCAGAAAATTCCTGCAGGCCCCTTAGTAGGCAGCCCTCTCCTGTAGCCTCAGCCCCTGGCAGCCACTGATCTGTTTTCTCTGCCTGTAGTTTTGCCTTTTGCAGAATGAGGTACAAATGGAATCGTAGTTGGTGGCCTTTGGAATCTAGCTGCTCCCACATAGCATCATGCCTCTGAGGTTCGTCCCTGTGCTTGCGGCGTGAGGCCGTTCCCTTTGCTGCAGAGTTGTAGTCCGTGGGAGAGACGTACAAATTTGCTTATCCGTTTTCCACCGGAAGGATACTTGGCTTGTTTCCAGTTTTCGGAGATTATGAATAACGATGCCGTAAACATCGGCCTACAGGCTTTTGAGTAACCATTAAATTTTCATTCCACTTGGTTAAATATCTAGAAGGGGAGATTGCTGGGTTGTATGCCAAGTATATATTTAACTTTATGAAAAACTGCCAAAATGTTTCCAGAGTGGTTAGACCACTCACCAGCAGTGCAGGAGAACTCTAGTTTCTTCATATGCTCACCGGCACCTAGTATGGTCGTGTGTGTGTGTGTGTGTGTGTGTGTGTCTGTGTGCGCGCGCGTGCTTTCGAACCGTGCTCACAGGTGTGTAGTGGCATTTCATTGCGGTTTTCGTTTGTGTCTCCCTCATGACTAGTGGCCTTGAGGACCTCTTCGTGTGCATATTTGCGATCTGTGTGTCTTTTCTGATGAAGTGTCTGGTCGCAGCTTCTGCCCATTTTTTAATTGGGTTGTTTGGTTTCTTATTAGTGAGTAGTGAGAGTTCTTTTCATATTCTGGTCATAAATCCTCTATCAGACTTGTGATTTGCAAATATTTTCCTTTAGTCTTTGGCTTGTCTTTTCTTTCTCGGTTCTTCATTCTCTCTGGCTTGTCTTTTCATCCTCTTTTGAAGAGCAAATTTTTAAACTTTGATGAAGTCCAATTTATCAAACATTTTTTTTTTATGGATTGTGCTTTTGGCTAAGAAATCTTAGACTAACCCAAGGTCATAAAGATTTTCTCCTCTGTTTTCTTCCAGAACTTTTATGGTTTCAGGATTTACATTTAGGTTCTCCCTTCCTTTTTAAACACTTTTTTCCTAGGCCCAGAAATTTCTTTTGGAAAATAGTTCCAATCACAGAGACAGACCCACCTGAGACGATCTGGGATGGAGTCGCCCGGGAGCCCGGCCAGGCACGGTGCCCTCCAGGAGCCACCCCGGGGGCGGCTTTTAACCAGATAGGAGGCTGCGCTGGCTTAAGACTTGGCATAAAGTGAAGATTCTCTCTCCCTGAAGGAGGGTGCCGATAATAAGAGAAAAACCTCTACACTTTCCAGATTAATCCCTCCGATGGCTGCACACGTCGGGGTGGGGAGTGGTGCAGGCACAGGGCTTTGCTGATCACGTGTAAACACCCATGTCAGTGACTCACCCAATCAGGCTTTAATCTCGTAACTGAGAGGCTTTTAAAAGTTATATAGTCAACAAGGCAGCTTGCTCCTTGTGACTGCCATTGAAATCGGGTTTCCTCAGAACAGCTGGAGTGTGATGTGGTGGGAAGCAAGCCTGAAGGGGGTGAGAGGCCAAGGATTGCTTGCCTGGGAAGGATGGGCAGCTAACGTTTGGTAGAGATCTGTGAAATGACCAACCTCAGCCTAGCTAAGTAGAGGCCTGCCATCTCCCACCCACGGGAAGGCGCACTGCAGCAAAAATGTCCAGGGGACGGCGTTGACGGTCAGCCTTGTGTGGGTCACCGCACGGCAGATAGGCCGAGGCCCTGTCTCCCAGACGCGAGGCCCTCGTCGTGATGCATGCCGGGCTCTGGGGGCTGGGAGAGGACTCCTGGTAGTTGACAGCCGGTGGGTGCAGGCAGGCTGGTCCAAAGACGGTGCAGGCAGAGCCAAGCAGGGGTTTGGGATGTGCCGGGCTGGGGCGGCTGTCAGCGTGGCTGCGTCCTAGGACGGGCTTGCGGCGTGACGTCGGGGACTGTAATCAGAGGTGTGACCAGGGCCACCCTTGGAGGACCTTGTTTGCTTTGCACTGAAGTACGAGTGTTTTGAATTCCACTTGGTACCAGGAAGGCTTTTACATAGGGGAGAGATGGGATGGGACTTGCTGTTTAGAAAGATCTCTCTGGTAGCTCTATAGAGAATGAACTGGAAGGCGTCAAGGCGAACATCAAGGAAGCCCATTGGATACCTACCATAGCAATCCAGGTGAGACCCATTGGCCCCTAGTCTGAAGTCACACAGCTGACAGGAAGGCCCTGGTGGAAGAGGTACTGAGGAGGTAGAATCAGAATCCACACAGTGGGGGCGGGGAGGCGTCTGGATCCTCCTGGGTTCCACCGAGCAGGAGAGTCCCCTGCACCCTGGGAGGAAGAACAGGCATCAGTTGAGGGCCCTCTGGCTTGAGATGTACTAGGGCCGTTCGGTGCAAGAACCACGCGGCAGCCGGCCCTGGAAGTCCTGTGACCCTCTGCTGCCCCGCCGCCAGCTCTTCCTCCGCTGCAGTTACGCACGCTTTTCTGGAAGCATCAGGAACAGGTGCACCTCCCAAAGTACAGTGAGTAGGGCCAGAAAGACAGAAAGACCAGTGCAGGGCCGTGGTGAGCACACTCAGACCTTGCGGAGCAACATGTGGCACACCCGTCCCCCACCAATAGCCAGGATGTCAAAGGAGAGCTTCGGGCTCGGCGTGACACCGGAGGAAAGTGGCCACCGTTAGCTCTGGCCTTGCCGGCTGCCCTCCCGCCTGCCCTCCTTCCCTCCCTTCCCAGCGGAGCCGTCCTCACTTATTTAAAAAAAAAAAAAAAAAAACGAATTCACTCCCAGCCCTTTTGAAATCCAACATGTCAGTGATAGATGAGGCGGTATTCTTTAACTTCAAAGGAGAAAAAGTGAGTGAGTGAATGTGGGCCAGGGGAGTTGAAGAGTCCAAGGGAATAGGAGACGCAGGGGGTGACCCTGCCATCAGGGGGAGCGGCCCCTGTCCCACCCCTGCTGGTGCCATGCAAAGGCGCAGACAATACCACTTTTAATAAATCATGAAGGGTCCTGAATACCCGTTTTTGTCCGTTTTCAATGGGCCTTGGGCATATTGCTTAAGATATGGCCGGCCATTTGTGCCGGGTTCCCAGCTGCTCAGAGTGCTCTCTCGACTGTGTAATGGAGGCTTTGCATGTGTGATTTTGGGGGCGATTTCTGCAGATTTCCAAAGCTAGTCACAGTAAAGGTGACCTCCTGGGTAGTGCGGGCCATTGTCACCCTTCACACATGCAGCCTTTGAGCGATGCTGAGCTTTGTGGAGTATCCATGCAGCACCTAATTCGATCACACATCTGACCCTTGCCTCTCTTTGGCACCGTCCCCCTCTCTGCGCTCAGCGTGCTGCTGGGGGCCTCCACACAACCCCGCCGTCCTCTGGGGGCCTCGGTGCTGAACAGAGAGCTCTGGGCCATTCTTCCCACTTTCACAGTCCTGGGCCCCCCGGTGACTCTGGCACGGGGAGTGGCTGCTTGTTCTCATGGGGGTGTGCGCGTGAAGATCCCTGTTGGATGTGCCTTTGGAAAGTCCCCCGCTTGTTTCCACAGGGGAGTCTTGGAAAGCAAAGGGAAGAGTAACCTGGGGTCACTTAAGGGCTGGCGTGGTCATTTCCTTAGCTGCCTGTGACCGTTAAGAGCCTGATTTTCTGTAAAGAGGCACGGCGGCTTCCTTGACATGTTACTGATAATGACACGGCTAGAATTCATCGAGCACCTGCCTCTTGCCAAGTGCTTTCCATGTCACCCACCTCGTTTAGTCCTTAAGCCTCTGACCCATTTTTACAGATGAGGAGACTGAGACTGGGCTTAAGTAGCCAGTTAAAAGTCACATTACTGGAAGAGCCAAAATTAGGATAGAAACAGTCCTGATTCTGCTTAATTTTTCAGTTTTTCTTGGTGGTGGTGGTGGTTATAAAAAATGGGTCCAGTCTAATCCTAGGATAACTTTGAAGAGCTATTTTAAAATACTGTTATGATCCCATTTATATAACATTCTTGAAATGACAAAATTATACAGCTGGAGAACAGGTCGGTGGTTGCCAAGGGCTCGGGACAGTGGAGGCGAGGGAGGCGGCCTGGAGGAGACCTTTGTGGGGAGGGAGCAGTCCTACATCCAGGCCGCAGTGGCGGTCACTCAAACCTACACGTATGACCAGGTGACACAGGACTGGACACCACTGTGCCAGTGTCAGTTTCCTGGGTTCCATATTGTATCACAGTTACCGAAGGTGCCACCTGTGGTACAAATTGGGTGAAGGGTGCACGGGAACTCTCCATACTGTCTTTGCAATTTCTGCAGATCTATAATGATCTCGAAACAAAAAGTGGGTCTTCTTGTTCCCTTGGGTGGGACGTAGGCATCGCACCGGGGGAAAGGCCAGGCCTCAGCTCAGGGGCTGCTGGCTCTCAGAAAGCAGTCCCCATCACACGGTTGTAGGTGGCCTAGGAGGGAGCACCACCCAGAAGAGAGTCACGTGTGACCCGAGGTTCTGCTGTCACGTGAGAAGGAACTCAGCTGAGTCAGGGTCCTGGGCTCCGACTGCGGGGCTGCCTCTGTGTGCTCCCGGACGAGCGCCACGACTTCTGTGGCCCCCAGGTCCCGCACAGACATTGGAATGGCACCAGCACCAGGAGGCTGCTGAGGACACATGCGTGTGCTTAGCACAGGGAGGTTTCTTGAGTGAGCGCAACACATTTTGACAGTTGTTGTTACCGTCATCGGTATTGCTTTGTTCCCAAGTTGTACCCTTCACTCTGTAGTCAGACCCGAGGACAGTGCACAGTCGCTCTCATTTTTCTGCTTTTGGTCATTTATTCCTTCAACAGTTACTTCTTTTTATTTATTTTTCATTGTATTTTTTTCTATGGCCATTTAGTCCCCTTATACCTCCCTTCCCCCCCGAAGTCCCCACACTGTTGTCCGTGTCCATGAGTCCTTTCTCCTTTTTGCTCAGGCCCTCCACCCCCTCACCTCCCTCCCCCTTGGCTGTCATCCTGCTCGCCATCTATGAGCCTGTTCCTGTTTTGCCTGTTAGTTCAGTTTGTTTATTAGATTCCATATATGAGTGAGATCATATGGTACTTGTCTTTCTCTGACTCGCTTATTTCACTTAGCGTAATGTCCTCCAGGTCCATCCATGCTGTCGCAAAGGCTAAAACGTTCTTCTTTTTTATGGCTGAGTAGTATTCCATCACATAAATGTCCCATAGTTGTTTTAATCATTACTTCTTGAGCACCTCCTTTGCCGAAGACTCTGGTAGGTATTGGGGATATAGTGATGGGTGTGACTTGTGTGGTCTGTGCCCTCGGAGAACTAAAGGTCCCAGTTTTTCCTATTACCTGGAACCTCACATCTGTGTCTTTCAAATTCTCGCTGTCCTGGCAGACTCACCTCACGCCTCACCTACCCCACAGGCCGATCATTCTAGCAGATCCTTCTCTGAGCCCCCGCTGCGTGGGAGGCAGTGTGACCTGGTCACTGATGCCAGCCCCGGCCAGCCGTTTCCCCTCCCTGTGTTTCTGGTGCAGTGCCCAGCAACACACAGAACCGTGCCCAGTGGACTCGCTCGCCGAGTCGTGAAACGGATAGCCACGAGGAGTACCTGTTCCGGGCTTTCGTTTACAAGAGCAGTCATGGGTAAGGAAGGGCTCATGACTTAAGAAATAGAAACTGGCTATATGAATCCCAGCCCGCTTTTTCTAAAGAATAATAATTCACTCCACGTTAATCTTACTTTTTTGTTACTGCTTTTTAAAATTCTTATTGTCTTCATGCCGTCCGGTACTTTGACTAAGACTAGGAAGCCCGTGGCTCTGGTACTTGTCTTATTCCTGACTAGCTGTGCGACTGAGCCCCGTGAACCAGAGGGCAGCTTCGCTGAATGGGAAAAGCAGAGCCAGCCAGCCCTCCCTTTCTCCCTTGCTGTCACTCAAGTGGGCTAACCAGGCAGCTCCGGTCTCCAAGCAGGGCGTTGAATCTGGCGGGTGCACCCAGGCGTCCACTTCCTCCAGTCCTGCTCTTCCACCTGGAACTGGGCAGTCGGCCGTTCGGCCTCTCCACTGGACAGGAGGAGCCCCGCCCTGTCCTTCAGAAATGCCTGGGCCAGTGAGCCTGGGAAGGCTGACACCAGAACGCCACTTATGTCCTTCGTGGGTTAGAATCCAGAGAGAGAAGTGAATTGTTGGAGCCCCCTGTGTGTGGGAGAAGAAACTGCAGGTGTGCCCAAGTCGGGGGTGACCAGACTTGAGTTACTGGGTCTGGGCTCTGTGTCTGGGTCTACCCAGGGTTGCCCGACCTTGGGTAGGTGAGTAATTCACGTCTCTGAGCCTCAGTTTCTGCACCTTCAACACAGAAGTCATAGTACCGGCACACGTGGAGTTCCTGGCAGGCACTGTGTCTGGTTGAATACGGAACCTATTATTCCTACTGCTTATTGCAGCGCCTGTATCACATAGAAGTCCTTTATTTAATGAAGGCTTGTGAGGGATCACAGAGAGTAAGCAGTTGGGCTTTTTCTGTTGGAGCTTGTAATCTGATGGTTAAACACACAGCTGGAGACAAGCTCCGACGTGAGGATCAGCGAGAGCCTCAGACCGCGGTAGAGGCGGTTCTCCCTGTCCGGACTGTCGGAGAGCAGCCCTCCACCGTGCTCTGGCAGGCCGTCGCAGCCTCCCCTCTCCCAGAGGGGAGAGGTTTACGGGCAAGTCGATGCCGGTGCCGAGGCACTCGGCAGCCTCCACGTTGAGGCATCTGCCAACCTGGAGGGGCCTCGGAGCTTTTTTGTGAGTGGTGAGCCTCCCGTAGGGCACAGCAGCCCCCACGCCTGCTTCCTGCGGAGACCGGGTCGCAGAGAACACAGTGGGGCTGCCCCGAGGGGGAGGCCTCCGATCGGCATGGCCGCCAGTCCTGCGGATGCCGAGGGGGCTGTCCGAGCACACGGGTGACGCGCTGAAGCTTTGAGTCCTCCTGCCAAGTGCCGCAGGGGTCCTGCCCGTAGGGAAGTGGCTTCCCAAATGGCCGCTCCAGCCCAGACGTGGAGCCCTTACGGTCATGGCAGTTCCTCAGGCTGTGCAGCAATCACACCTGGGCCTGTTGAGTCCCGTCAGCTCGTTCCAGTGTGTCGTTGTCTGCCAAGTTTTGATCTCGGCTCATTAGAAGAAAGGAACCCAGGCCTTTCACGTCAGGAACATTCAGAGAATGTGTGCCATCACCCAGTACTGTTCCACCGTGGTTTCTGGATTTAATTCTCACAGCAGCCCTACGAAGGAGGTCCTATCATTGTCCCCGTTTTCCAGAGGAGGAAACTGAGGTACAAGGAGGTGCAGTGACTTGCCTGGGGCTATACAACTAACAGGAAGTAAAGCCAGGATCCACAGTCACACGGCCCGGAACGGCCGTGCCTGTGCTTCCGCGCGGCCCCCCAGCATTGGGGGTTGTGTACGAGTGCCCGTTGGCGTCTCCTTCCGAACGCGGGAGGCCTGCGTCCCGGGTGAGGGGTTGCAGCAAAAGCACCAACTCTTGGGAGTGCTGGAGAGAGAACTTGCGTAGGCTGATGGGCAGAAGGTCAGACCGGAGGGTCCCCAAGGTCTCTGCAGAGGGCGAGAGCCCCTCGCTGTCCCTGAGCTCTAGCCCAGGGCCTCCAGAGAGATGCACAGAGGTTGGAAGGAAAACAGGGTTCTGCTTAATGAGAACGTTCCCCTAAGATTCCTGCAAAACTTCCTGTTTAACATTTGACATTATGTCTAGTTTCTTAAGTGATTTTCAAGTACGTTTGGTTATCCAATAATTCTGTTTACCGAGGCTGATTTTTCTGTGAGCAGGGCAAATAGAGATTCTGTTCATTTTCAACTAACCTCTTTAAATTTTCTTTGGTTTTTGCATTTCAACTTAGCTGTAAACTTCTTTCTGTACGTTCTTTAAACTTCAAAATACCTACATGTTCTTTGGTTTTTACCATAATTAGAATGGTCTCTATTAGATTAAAATGTTGTTCCAGAAAGAAAAAGGCTATTTAAATTATTCTGGATGAGAATAGGGACCTCAGGTAACCCCCAGGATGGGCCTCCTCGATACCCCTTCCAGATTGTTCTGAGCAGCTTTGTGACTGGGTGCAGGGGGGCAGGAGGTGCTGCTGAGCTGCTGCTAGCTGAAGCCCAGCTGCGGGAGCCGGGGAGGGGGCAGACGGACTGCCCGGAACCAGAAAGGGCCTTCGAGTGGGGTCCTGGCGTATGTTGCCCAGACACTTGACCTTGTCTAGGAGGAAAGAAGTAGAATTAGCATGGCATCATGTCATGAACTGTGACACTTGCTCTTGGCTACATAGACAGCCTTACATAGTGGAATTAATTCTCAGCTGTCACTTGTTCTCATTAAAACATCCCAAGGTGTGAGCCCTGGTCCTTCTGAAATCCTCCGAGCTTCTGTTCTCACAGATTGAACAGGGTCATATTACAGCGCTTTCTTCCAGTAAACCTAGAAGATAGCTCACATTCATCCGTAAGACAGACCACAAGAACGACCATAGAGCAGCTGAGCTCCATTTCACAGGTGGCAAGGCTAAGGCCGCAGAGCCCCGCCGTCCCTGGAGCCGGGGAGGGAGCAGCGGCAGGCCTGGAGCTGCTGGCTCCCAGCTCGGGTTTACATAACTCCCGGCTCCTCAGGTCCCTGGAAACTGAGGCCAATTCCCTGGAAGATCGTTCTGTTCTCGCCTGTTTTTTCAAGAGCAGAGCCAGCGTGATTAGGGCCCTGAGGACTGTATGAGACTACCCCATTTCCTCTCTCCCGTGAACCGAGTGCCTTCCTTCGCGATCGTTGTTTAACAGGCTGTATTCAGACCTGCCTGGCTCTCAGTTTTACGTATGTTTGGCTTATATTTTGAAGACCCTTATTTTATTTATGCGTACCCTTATCTGTCTCCAAAAAGGATTTGAGAAAACGCAAAACAAAGGAAATGACCCATGAAATGAGTACAGTTGAAAGAAGGACAATGAGAACAAGAAAAGGAGGCAGAGGTATCCTGCTTTGGGGGGTGGGGGGTGGTTTTCATAAGGTCCTTTCTTATAACAAACCTCAGTGGAAGCCAAGGGATACTTTTTCTAGCTCTCGTGTAAGGCTTGATGTTGGGGACGTTAAATGTTATAGTGGACAGATTTTACATTTATGGAGAAAGAAGAAGGAGGTTTTATAAGGCTATTTCTTAAAACAAACTTTGGTGAAAACTGAAGGATGATTATACAGCTCGGAGAAGGCAAGCGAGCTGGCGAACAAGCTCATGTCATGCACGGACATGGCTTTCCTGTAGCCCCACTCGACTCAAGGATAAGCTGAGAGCGTCTCCCTGAGCGGGCAGCTGGCCTCTCACTGGGCTGCTGCGGACACGGTCCCCCCGTCCCTGCAGCGTGTGGGACAGAAGCGCGAGGCAGACTCAGGCACTGGAGGCCCCGTGAGGTCTGCGGTGGGGAGAGTCTGCACCGTGCGGGGCAGGGCCCCACGCTTTGGAAAGCAGATAGCTGACCAGCAGAGCTGGTATGTTCTAAATGCAGAGGGACCCAGACGACATCTCTCCCCTCCCGGAGGGCCAGGTGTGACCCCACAGTTAGCACTGCGGACGCAGCCTTGGGCGACTCCAGTCTCAGCAGTGACTGACTGAGCCCCAGGGCTCTGAGCAGAGATGGGTCTGATCTGGTGACGTGCCAGCACAGTCACCCTCTTTGGCCGTGAACGTCTTCAGCACTGCTTCAGCTGTGAGTAGGAGAAGCAAATTGGTGGCAAGTCCCTGGCTCGGAGTGCCCGTGGCACTGCAAACGTGCTCACCATGCTTTGTCGTCCCTGCGGTCCCATCACCCGGAAACTTGAGGGGCAACAGCGTGGCGCCATGACCAGGTCAGGCCTGGTAGGACAGCTGGGGCAAGGGAACGCCCGGTCTGCCGCGGGAGACCCTGGGGCCGGAGGGAGCGATTCTGGGCGGCTCTCAGCTGGTAACAGAGGCAGAGCCGGTGTGGGGCAGTGGCCGGCGGAGCTCCGCGGCCCCAGCCGTGCTGCTGAGTGGTGAAGTAACCCTCAGAAGAGGAGGCGGCCTGGCAGGCGGGCAGGAGGAGCCAGGCCTCTCCTCCCCAGGGACCGGCCGGCTAGTGGACAGAGGCAAACTGAGAGCGGACCGGTAAGCGTGGCCTCTGCGGCCCCTAACTGAAGAGGGCCTCCCCTGTGGGCCGTCTGTCGGTGCGGAGACAGGCGGTTTTCCTCCCAAGTGAGCGAAACCTCAGCATTGAAGGGTCCTTGTCCTGTCATTTCTAACCTTAATGAGAGTAGAACAAGCTTCTGGAACAGGGTGCAGTGGAGTCAGGAGAAGTGGCCTTAAGTGAAAACACAGCTGCGGGGTTTACAGACGGGGCCGCAGGGAGGCGTCATCCAGGGGGAGCGGCCAGCCTCGCCAGAGACTTTCCAACACTAATGAATCGGGAACTCCATGCTGAACAGCCCTGAGCTTGATGGGTCCCCGTGCCAGCAGATGGATGTATTTTTCTTGAAAGACCGAGGTGCCAGAAAGCTCCATGATTACGTTACTGGAGCAAGGTTCTGTTTTGTGGTTTGTGAGGTTGAGCGTCAGGGCTGCAGGGTTCTCTTGCTCTTTCTCACTCTTATTTTTTCCAGGTCAGAACCAAAGCCTGGGGTGGGGAGGAAAATCCTGCTGAATGAGCAAGTTCTTTCTTAAAAAGCTCTCTCCAAGTCCAAAAAGACTTCAGTGGACTTAGGAGAAAGAAACCTAATACATTGCCATAGAATCGCTGTGAACCCAGTGAAAGCCAAGTCCACAGCATCTTCGTCTTATAAAAGAAAGCAAAGAGGAGATGGGAAAAAAGAAATAATGCTCAGGAAATCCAAACCAAACAAGGAAAACTAAAGAAGAAAAACTGAAGATCACCTCAGAGAATGTGAAGAGTTCCTTCTAATAAGACTCCCAGTTACAAAACCAGGCTCAGGTGGAAGTGCCTCTTCCCTCCGTAAATGGCGTACCTGACATGTTTGCACCAGGATGGGATCCACCACTTGCAGCTTGAGAGAGTTGGACACCCTGCGAGGCCAGCGGACTGTGCGGGGAAGAGTCAGCCGTGGAGCGGCTGGAGGCCTCCCAGGCTGGTCCTTGACCTGCGTTTGAACCTTGGTCCTAATAGCTAGCAGATTGGAGCAAGCTCACAGGCCTCCCGGAGAACCAGGGCGGTTTGAACTCGCGCAAGCCTGGTCGCAGAGCCGTCGCTCTCCTACCAGCCACCTCGCTCAGGCCCCTGTGAGAGGGACTCAGAGCCGGGCTCTGAGGTCGCCCCTTCCGGCCGTGGAGCAAGCAGCCTGCAAGTGCCGTCCAGGCCGTGGCGCGAGTCCTGGCTGCCTGCCGGGGGTCACCTTGGAGCTTTTGTGGACGAGGCAGGCAGCTCCTAAACTTCTCAATGCGCTTTTTGCCCGTCCGAGGTCAGGCCAGGTGTTTTCAAAAGCAGCAGCAGCTCCGAGCTGGGGCCTTCCCTAGCTGGTGGGGCTCCATGCCGGGGAGCCCGTGCGTCACATTGTCTGGGAATGTGGCTGTTCGGGAAAGCCAGCCGTGCGCCTGAACAGACTGAAGACCAACGTGCTTACGAGCCCAGGGGAACATCTGGCACGCACCCTCAGCCACCCTTTCCTGTCCCGGCCCGGCACTCTTTTTGGTTAGCCTCATGAATGTGATCCGGCCCGTGTGGGCTGGCCTCCAAAGTAAGGTCACGTTTCCTTTAATAGTGACATTCAGTGACTCCAGGCACCCCTCTCCTGCTTAGCCCGGACATTTGTTCTTCCCCTTAGGTTCACCTGAAGGGTCTTCCTCAAGCCATGTCTGCGGACCCCGAGGAAGACTTGGTCCTGAGTCGGTCGTACTTGTTGCTCACCTGTCGCTGCCTGCTGGGAGGATGGCCCTCCTGCCTCTCCTGTCCTCCCTCCCTCTCCCAGCCCAGAGGGACTGAAGGGAGGCCTCTGGTGGTCCTAGCAAACCCCAGCAGGGCCTAGACCCGGCGTACCCACGGCGCACAGGGAAGGGCTTTGCTCCCCAAGGGTCCTATAGCCTGTTCCACTCACCCAGATGCTTTGGCCCACCCACACTGCCAGCTTCCCTGGGCCCCCCAGAGCAGGAGAGCTGCTCAGAAGCGGTCCCGGCAGGAGTCTCACACTCCCGCTGCCCCGGCCTGCCCTCCTCGGTAAGCTGGTGTGAGCCCCTGAAAGAGGAAGGCTCTTCCCTTTCCTGCCCAAGGGGGTGGCCTGACCTTTGTCCAGAGGAGAGCCTTTCTTCTGACTGGACCCCCCTGAAAGCCTCCTTGCTCTGCAGGGCCCTTTGGGCCCTTTGCTGCCTCCCTGCCTCTCCCAGTCCCGGGACTGTCGTGGCATCGGAGCGGGCTGGTGGATGGGGGTGAGCTCTTGTCCTGCTGGACGTAGCGGCTGCCTCTGGGGAGAGAAAGAGAGGCCTCATGACGCCTCAGACGGCTGTCATGCTGCAGGCTGACTTTCCAGCTGAGCCTCTCCGTATGCGGGTCCCTGCAGGCCTCGGTTAGAGCCGGCACCGACACAGATGCAGCCTGGGGCCTGCCTGTTTCCTTGCCTCGCCTGGCTCTTAGGACCTTAGGACGCACTCAGTGACTGCTGTTGGTGAAGGGCTGGGTGTGCCTCTTCAAAGGCACCGGGGAGATGGGCCACCTGGGCACAAGAGAATCTGAGCCACCGCCTGTCGTCTGGTAGCAGTTACTGAATGGGAGCAGGTGTGCGGCAAAATTCCTTCACTGACGTAAGAGGAGGAATGACAAACTCTGCGGTGAGATTGTTCAGCCAGATCACCATGTGCCAAGGGCACAGAAGCCTGCAGGGGGCGTGGTTCTGTGTCTGTACGTCAAACGTCTGGAGTTGTGAATAGGTGAACAAAGTGTTCTAAATCTCTTCTGTGCAGTTGAGCCCAACGACCTGCATCGGGCACCCACTGTGACAGTGATAAGGGTACCTGGTAAAGCTACCCACCCCGAGCCCTTGGGCTCGCTGGGGAGAGGCCCTGCCTCCAGTTACCAGGGGCATGAGGAACGAAAGAGGCACTTTACAGAAGCTCTAAAGATGTGTGGGGTCTTGCTGGGATAGGCAGGAAGGCTCCCCTGGAAGCAGTCTCGGCTTGAGGAAGGTCACAGTGTGAATGTGCATAGCACGGTCCAAAGTCACGCTGTGAGCTACGCGTCGTAGGAGGGGCGTGCAGCGCTCTGCAGCGGGAGGAGGGTGGGGCGCCCTTCCCTGCCCGGCACACTTGTGTTTCTTCTGCAAGAGTCCTGTCTTCTGCTCTGAGGTCCTCCTGGATGGCACTCCCTCCTCGGAGCATGCCCAGCTCGCGCATCTCCCCGCTGCAGTCCGTGTGAGCAGCCGACTCCCACAGAGCCCAGGCTGTGTTTAATTCATGTTGACATCTGACATATACACAGCAGGAAGCTGTCACAGGCACTTACAGAGGAAGTCTCATCAGGCTTGTGTTTCAGTAAGGTGGCTTGGCTGGTTGTGGAGCGTGAATTAGAAAAGAGCCCAGGGAGTGGATGGACATTAGTGTGTGTCACTGTCCTCAAGAGAGAGGATGTGCAGTTACCAGACAAAACAGTGGAGGTCCTGAAGGCTGGCAGGGACCAGGCCCGGCTTGACTGAGGCTCTGGCTCTGCTCACCGGCCGGTCTGTTCAGCCAGCTTCCTCGGTGACTTGGCTTCCTTCTCAGGCTGTAACTAAGCCGCCCGCAGCAGTGCTGGTCCTCGTGCCCAGGGCACCCAGCAAGCATCCCCTTATATGATGGGTCTCCGTTGGGTCACACATCCATTCCCAAACCAGTCCCTGGGGCCAGGAAATGCCACGCACAGATTGGCTTGAGTTTCTGTCAGTTACTGAAAGGGGTATCATTACCTTAGAACAGTCAGGTCCAGCCTTGGAGATTGGATCTGCGTCCTCCAGGAGCCCCTGGACTGCAGCGGAAGGGTGAATAGCAGAAAGAAACCAGGGTGTGGTTAGGAAGGAGGGCGTGACTGCTAGGTGAGCACCTGTGTCTGCCACGTGGGCCAGTGGGACTCATTCATTCATCTGTTGAAACTTCCACGTGGTAGGCACCCACACACACCTACATACCTGCGGGGACACACTTCGTAGATGGTTTACCTGAGGACATCATCTTCCTGGGCAAGTTTCAGACCTCTCGTGGAGGACCCCATGCCCACACACACCTCCAACTCTCCATTCCTTGATTTCTCCTCGGATGTTGTGATTAACTGTTGCATCTCCAGGGTCAGACATGGCGTATTCTCCGACCACAGCCGCAGTCCCTTCCACTGCCTTACCCAGGGTCTCCCACGACTCCTGTTCTCGATCTCATGGTCACCTAGCAAGCTAGTATGACCAGTGGTCAGCAACGCGGACCACACTTCATCTCTGCCACTGACTTGCTCATTTGGGCCAAATACTTGAACACCTCTGTAACATGGGGACAGGAAACAACCTCGCGGGCTGTTGGAAAGATGAAATAAAGTCATGTGTGAAAGTCGCTTAGGACGGAGGACGTGCTCAGTATCAGCTCCATACGAGACATCTGTCACCCAGACCCTTCTGTTTTCTTCCAGCAAGCCTCTCTCCGTTCCATTTCCAGCCTCTCCCTTCTTAGAGTCCCTGGTTCATCTGTTGCCAGGGCCGTCTGTCCACTCGCTTGCCCCTCAACCCTTATCCTTCCCTCACACCTTCCTGGCAAATGCTCAGCTTTGGACCAGCCTGACTTTCTCCATGCCAGTGTCTAGGTGGCTAGAAGAAGCCAACTGGGCAGATGGCTGCTCCCCTAACCCCAGGCCCCGGGGCCCCGGGGCCCCACCGGCCCCTCCTGCTCTCCCCTGCTCCGCTGGTCTTCCTCTCCTCCAGAGAAGCGGTTGCGGACTCCACCACTGTGCTCTGACTTCCCCTCCTCCCTCACCAAGTCCGCCACTCCTTGCCGATAGTCTCACCTCCTAACTCTGAGAAACGAGCAAAAACCAGACTGGAACGTTCCAAACCACCACCGTCCGCCAAATCCGCAGACGGTCCGCATCCCTGCGAGCCCTCCCTACCCCTGCAGTGGGGACAGGGCGTGGGACTGTCATCTCCGACTCCTCGACCCTTCCCTTGTCTCTATCTTGCCTGTATTTCTGACCCCTCTCTCTGTAGGGCCTCTACCTCAGCACTTGACAAGTCTTGGTCGTCTGAGTACACTCTCCTTCAGTCCCACGTCCTACCATCCTGCGCCTTTCCATCCCACTCATCGCCATCGAATTTTCTAGAAGAGTTGTATACTCGTAACAGAAAAGTCCACGGCCCCTCCTTCTCGGCCCCCATCGTCCAACTTTTCCACGCTGCTGCCTCGTAGGGTCTCTCCAAGACCCCGTGTTTACTCCCCACGCTCTCTCAGGACAATCTCGTCCACTCCAGTGGCTTCGGTTGCTGTTCCCTTGGCACCCATGGGTCTCCGAATTTATGCCTCCAGATTACACTCTCCCTTATGAACTTCAGGGTCGTTCAGGCAGCTCTCTGCTGGTCGTCCCCACTAAAGTGACCCCGTAAAGTCAGCGCTCCCAAACTAAGCTCAGGCCCCCTTCCCAGACCTGCTGTTCCTCCTCCTGGCGGTGGCAGCACCACCTGGCCCGCTGCCCAGGGCGCAGAACTCCTCCCTCTCGCACTGACTCTATAACCAGACCGTCACCAAGTCCTCTGAGTCTGGTGAGGTGGAAAGAATATGGGTTTTGGTCCGAGTTCTTATTCTCATCGTGGTTTGGACAAATGGCTCATCCTTTCTCAGCCTCAAGTGCCTCACCTGTAAAAAGAAAGCCGTAACCCTAACCCACATGGCTGTGGTCAGGATAAAGGGAGCGCTCGACTGGTAGGCATCCAGTGACTGTAAGTTCTCCATTCAGGAAACAGGAGCTCCCGTCCGTCTCCAGTCCCTCTGTCCCCCTCCCCGTTACCGCCTCTGCTCACCTGGCTTTTTTTTGAATCAGTATATACATAGTTTCTTGACCTTGAGAATCCCCCTGGAATTAAATTACCCATAATTCCTTCGTGACTAAGGACTACAGTTCATAGCTCATCGTGCGCAGCATGTAGAATTTGGAAACGCAAAGAAAGCCAAACAATTGCTCTTGTTTTGATGTTCCTTCCAGTCTTTCTTCTATGCAGTCTTTGTTGTTAATTACATAGTTTTCTATACATAGTAAGTGTGCATCCTGGGTTTTTTTCCCATCTAATCCAGATCTTTTTCCCAGGTTAATAAAAATTCTTTGTAAGGAGTGCAATGGCTGCATGCTATTCTGCATGTGACTCTGGTATAGTTTGTTTAACCATTCTGCTATTGCTGGTCTTCTAGGTTATTTCCAGCAAATAATACTAAGGTGAACAGTTTTACAAAAACAAAGTTTTCCTCCTACATTTATAATAATTTTCCTAAGCCGTAAATTCATAATCTGAATCACTGGATCAAAGGATTTAAAGTTTTCTAAGCAATCAGTCTTCGAAACAGACTAGATGAATGTAGGCCTGACCTTGGCTGCAAAGGTCGGGGAGGGTGGTAAAGAGAAAAGGATTATTTTAATAGATTTTTAAAATAATTATTTCTGTCTTACTGAAGGAGGGCTGGGAAGAACCAAGCAGTGCTCTGTAGGGAAAACACGCCTTTGACTTGAAGTTCTGGCTTCGTGATGGTAAAGAAGGGCTTATTTCTGTTTTTGTATTTTCATCTGGGTCAGTAAGAGGACAAGCCATTCCTATGAGCTCGTTTCCCTCTAAGGAAGAGAAAAATCGTCCAGCACCCAATGATGCAGATCATTAGCTGTGTTAACAGCCTTGCAGTTAGGAAAAAAAGTTATAATAATGTATCCTCCTAATGTGCAGTTAATTTTAGTGAAAATTTCCCTAGTGACTTAAAAGTCCAGTGACTTTGTAAATCTAGTAACTGGCTCTGCATTTGGAGCTGTTAAAGCTGCCATAGCCACTGGGCTCTAGAGGGAGACACACGGGCCCTCTGAGCCCCGGCTTCCCAGTGACACAGACGGGGTTCCACACTCACCTGAGCCTCCCCACCACCCCCCCAACCCCCTCTGGAATCCGGAAGGAAACTGAGACTTCATTACCAGAATTATTTTATATTTATTTTTATTTTTATTTTTAGAGACAGGGGAAGGGTGGGAGAAAGAAAGGGAAACATCAGTGTGTGGTTGCCTCTAGTGCGCCCCCTACGGGGGACCTGGCCTGCCACCCAGACATGTGCCCTGACTGGGAATCGAACTGGCCATCCTTTGCTCCACGGTCCAGTGCTCAATCCACTGAGCCACACCAGCCAGGGCTCATTACCAGAATTCTTGTTCGTGATCTTTCCTAATCAGAGAGAACTAATGAGTGCCTCCAAGTTAACACGTCCAGAATCAAACTTTTGACTTCCTGTCCATATCCAAGTTCAGTCTTCCCACGCAGCAGTGGAACAGACACCTGTCTGGTTGCTCAAATAAAAAAATCAAACCATCATTGATTTCTCCTTTTTTGTCCTCACCACTCCCCAACCTCAAATCCATCAGCATATCCTGTCGATTCTACTTCTAAGAGTTCACTTCAAAGATAAATCTCAGATTGATCATTTGTGGCCCTCTTGCCTGGCCACCACCCCCGCAGCCTCCATCATCGCTTGCCCGCTTTTCTCAGTAGCCTCCTGCCCGATTCCTGCGTTTGCTGTCTCCCCTGCAATCTAGGCTCGGCGTGGCAGCCACACGGATCTGGCCAAAGCTTAACTTTGACCATGTCATCCATCCCTTCCGTAAAACGTGTCCTAGTCTTTCCTTTGCTATTAAGGTGATACCAACACTTCTCAAGCAGCTGAGAAGGTTGTGCATTTTCTGCCCTGGCCTTCCTCCCCACCATCACTGCCCTGTGTGTGGCGAGTGCTGGCTAACCAGCCCTCCCTCAGTTCTGGAGCTCCTGCACCAGGCCCTCTGCTGTCTGCCGAGGAGAATCTTCTGCCCTCCCCGACCCGCTCCCCTCGGTCCAGGCAGCTCCCCCTGCCCTCATTCCTAGTCTAGGTCCACTCATTTACTTCTGGAGAAACGTGGGAGGTTTGCCCTGCCTCAGAGGACCTGTTTTAACTGGAAGTCATGTGCAGTCATTCATTATGTGATCGTTGCCGTCCACCTCCTGTGCTACAGAGACTGTGAGGTCTGTGAAAGAGGCCCACTTTCTGCTGCTGGTCACCATTCTTTCCCCTAGCAGCTCAGGGTCGCAGAACAGGCGCTTGATAAACCATAGGCTGCGTGCTGAGTAGGTAGAGTCCTGGTAACAGTCCTCACTGCCAGCAGTTTCCCTGTGAGGCCCGGGCTCTTCCAAGCGGTGGCAGGCCCGGGCTCTCCACAACCCGTCAGCTGGAGGGAGTGTGATTTTGCTTTTTTTCATTTCAACTGTCACAATGGACAGAGCATTCTACCTAAAACTTACTTGTTTTTCTCTTCTCTCTTTACTCAGCTGAAGCTTGCTTTCACTCTGGACCGCGAGACTGGATTGCCGCAAGGGTGTTACATCTACGAGTACCGCGACAGCAACAAGTAAGCCCCTCGGCGGGAAGGCGTGTCACCTCCCCATGTCCTGCAGGGGCAGCACCCGGGGGCTTCCGGACACTGGGCTTCCCCTGCAAAGGGACTGTCAGGGAGGGAATCCCACTTCTTGTGACTGTCCCAGGAAATAGGTAGCAGAAAAATATTTCTCCTACGACATCTCTTAGGGCCCTGAACAGAGAACTCGAAGTACCTGCAGGAGAGTGGTTGTGATGTCCCAAAGCAGACCTTCCTTTCTGGGCTCCAGCTGTTCCCCCAGCACCCCCACCCCCGAGACCATTTGTCTCTAGCCACGTGCCGGCTAACTTGGTTCTCCGTGGGACTTCGCTTGCATTGTGGTTCTGTCGGACTACGCTCGAGTGTACAGGTTTTGTTGTGACAGTCGGCCTTGCGAATTTCGTAGTTGGAGATTTCTGGGTGCTTCTGGAGATCTGACCTGGAGGCCTTCTCGGGAGCACGGCAGCTGGCATAAGTCTCTAGCCCCACCTTTCTCCCCGGCACCCTGCTTCCGGGACAGCGTGTTTGTCCGTAGATAGGAACAGTGGTGGTGAGTGAGGCAAAGGGAGTACGCCCTGATGACGACAATGACAGTGGCAGTGATGATAAATAATGACGGCAGCCACCACTGAGGACCTCTGCTGGGTGTCAGGCACAGTCCTGGGGCATCACTCTTGCTATCCAGTTTAATCCTCCTGACAACCTGAAGGGTTTTCTTGTAGCGCAGGTGCTGCCGAAGCCGGCACTGGAGTTTGCTTTTCCGTTGGTGTATTTGCAGAAGCCGGGGTCTAGGGGACTTGTTCACAGTCACTGGCCACAGCTGTGTGAGGCAGCGGCAACATCATCAGCTGTCATCCCAACTCGCTCCCCTTGGAACCCCCGTCAGCGGCAAGAGTAGGCCCCGTATAGACCGAGGACGGCACGCCCTGGTCTGCACGTTTGCATGTCCAAGCTGTTCCCTCTCACCCAGTGGAGGAACTCGGCAGTCACACGCCGGTGGGGCTGTACGTCAGCTTCCAGAAGAGAAACTCATGTCTTTCTCAGGAACTCTTGCTTTGTTCGGGGTTGAGATGGTTACTGGGTGCCTTCATGATCAGACCGGGGCGTTGCTGTTACCCTGGGTGGCTATCTTTAGGAGGAAGTCACGGTGAGATCTTGTGTACCCTCAGCTCCCACCAAACCGATCATTTAGGAAAGGCTGGCCGAGCGTCCTTAAAGCCATCACCCGGCCTCTGGGTCGGCCTGTCCGCGTTGCGTGGGCCATGGCGTCAGAACTGCCCTCTCAGCTTCTCGTCATTCCTGGAGACGTGGGGCTGGGCTGGGCTGGAGTCCAGGGATGGCAGGGACAATTGAGCAAGTCTCTGGGTGCCAAGGGCGAGCGTCGCTGGGGAAGAGGAGCAACATAAGCCGTAAGTTGCTTGGTGTGCCACTCTGCCACCCTGCCTGTCAGCACCGCCCTGTGCTGCCTGGGGCTCGCCGGTGGCAGTGCGTGGCAGCAGAAACAGGTCGTCAGCCCCAGGGCTGTACAGACTCTGTTTCTGGCCTGACTCTTTGCTCCCTGAAGCAGAGGTCGGCAGAGCAGGGTTTCTGTTCAGCGGGAGAAGGGCAAGGCCACTGGCCCTCCTTCCTTTAAGCTCCTGTGACCCGATGATGGCAACTTTGGTCACTTTTGAAACCGAGAGGAGAAAACAGCCTCGCTCTGTTTCTTGGCCCGCCCCTGGCTCCAGCGCACACACGTATCAGAGTAAGCAGCGTAAGGGGAGAATCTAGGGGCTGTAAATGTTGATAAGCTTTGGCCTTCAAAGACCTGAGGAAGAAGACATTGGGAAACTGGGCAGGAGAGGGTGTGATCCGCTGCCTCCGTGAGCCCTCTCCATGGCTCTGTCTTGCTTGTGTTCAAGGCAATGTTCATTCTCAATCCGTGGGCAGTTTCCTAACCTCTCTGAGCCTCAGGGTTCTTCTTCTGATAAGAACAGTGGGACTGATTGTACCTGCCTGGTGCCATTGTTGTGGGGATCACGTGGGATGACATGTGGAAACATCGTCACCATCCTACACGTAGAATGCCCAGAGTGTCGATTGCCTCTCCCACCCAGACACAGAAAGCACCTCCTGCGTCCCTTCTGCTGTCGTGGTGCCTGCTCAGCGGCGTCCGTGAGCTCTGCTGCAGCGACCCTCAGAGCGCTGATTCGGGAGGAGGCTGGTGCCCATGCCTCGGACAGCCCTCAGCTGTGCGCAGTGTGCTCTGTCCAAAGGCAAACTCCTTTCCCCACTCAGGCACCGTGAAGGGACGCACAGAGAACTCCATGAACTTGACCATGACTTTCTCTTCTCCCCCAGGCTCTGCTCTGTGTTCCTCTGTTTGCTTTTGGGGTCATTTCCCCAGAAGTGCCTGAATCCCAGTATCGGTGTGGTAGCGAGGTTCAGGAAGTGGGGGTATTTGCCCTGGGCCCTAAGGGACCGAATAACGTGGAAGTGGCAGCAGCAGAGAGATGAGGTTCTACGTATGGGAGACATTAGCTTGATATCTCGATATTAACGTGTAATAATTAATTATTGAAACCACTACTTGTTTTGGTCATTTCAGTAACTCTAGTGACTAGCCCAGCACCTGGCAAATAATGCTGGATGAAGGGGGTGGGGGCACCCAATTTCATCCTTTCAGAGCGAGAACCTGACTACTGGGAGTCCCATCCCTTCCCAGCCTTTGTCTTTGCGTTTGCTGTGGGGTTACGATGAGGGTTGCTTTACTCATGACATCAGGGAGAACCGCCTGCTGGGGTGTTTACGGATTCCGAACAACCAACACGTAGAAGAAGGAAGCTGTAAAAATTTGGTTCAGCCCTGTGGACAGAGCAGTAATTATAGCTATTTGCATCAACCGCCTGCCGTTTTTTGCCTGATTGTGAAGCATCAAATGTGCCAGACGAACTTGCAGGAGCCGAGTCTGATGGTCAGGCTGCACTTCGTTCATGACCTCGCGAGTGTCTGGTCCAGGGTGCGTGGGAGTGATCAGGGTCCCCACCTCCTGACTGCCCACGCCGGGCCACGGGCTTACCCAGGTCGCTTCCAGTTCCAGAACCGCTCAGGACAGACGTTACGGCCCCAGTTTCACAGATTACTAAATAAAAACAAACGAAGGCTGAGAGTCCAAGAGGTTTGCCTGCCCAAGGTCATGCTGTGGTCAAGAGCAGAGCCTGAATCTTACCCCGGCTCTGGCAGATGCCAGAGCCCGGCTGTGCCGTCACACCCGCCGCCTTCATCTCGGCAGCCTGCAGCTCGCGCCTCCTCTCAGTTGGCCTGCCCTCGGAGCCCTGTCTGGAAGCCCCTGGGGTTTCTAGTCCCTGCAGACCTCTGGGCGGATAGCCAGCCTGGCTGGTGGAGCGAGCTCTCGAGGTGTCGTGAGTCTGAGTGCGGCCACTCTCCGTGGCAGGTCATCACCGTGGCCCTGGGTGCAGCCCACCCAGTAGAGACGTGAAGAGGGCAGTGCCCCGCAGGGTGGGGGCTGGGCAAGCTGGAAGGCGCTGCGGAGGTCTGGGTGTGGTAGCTGCCCGAGGGGCCCGGGCAGGGGCCCGGCAGACCCCGGCTCCAGCTGTGGGCTGCCCTCTACGCCTCCCACAGGCCACTGGGCCTGGCCTGGTCCGAAGACCCCTGGACACCCACAGCCTGCGCCCCACCTCCACCTTCTCTGGGGTTAGGTTGGTTTGCTGAACCAATGAAACGGAAGAGTTTGGTTTTTCCTGGCTCGCTGGATGACTCACATCATCAGAGCTAATAGCCAGCACCTAGAGTGTCAGAGAGTGGGCTCCTGCCGGACTGATTCTCCTCAGCCAAAGGGCCTCCCGCCTTCACAGCCCACCCTGAAGGACAGCATCACCGAGCTTCCCTGGGGACAGGGCAGTCTGGTCCTCGTACCCTGTCCTCTCCCCAGCCTACAGGCACCTCCTAGCTCAGGTCACTGGATGCTCCGGCTGCAGCCCGGGCTGCGGTGGGGCTCTGGGTCCCTGCCAGCCCCCCTGGGTTCTTTCCTCCAGCCCCTGATCACATAGTCCTTTCTGGATGCGAGGGCTTCCCAGCGTGCTGGCCTGCCTCTGGGGGTCTGGCCTGCTCGGCTCTCCTCGGTCTGAGGACATTCTGCAGGCAGGCAGGGCAGACCAAGGGACAAAGCTTAGGGTCACACCGGCATTGTCCTGTTGTTTTGTTCTCATCACAGAGGTCATGCTGGGTCAGTTCAGGTGCACTGACAAGCAGACTCCAGACGGGAGCAACGTGCAGGAGACACTTGGGGATGAAGGGAGCACACAGGAGCTGCTGGGGCTGCAGGCCGTGGCCAGCCTGCCCCTGAGAGAGAGCGGGCTGGGGAAGGGGGGCTGGTGGGCGGGGCCTCAGGGTCCGAGCAAGGTGTGGCCAGGCTGGTGGTGCACCCTCAAGCCCAGGCTGCTGGTTGGAGGAGCTTAGAAAGGAGGAGTGAGTGAGAGACTGCCACCTCCGTTATCTTAGTGGAACTCGGGCCCCAACCGGTCCTCACCTCAGCCAGCGCCTCAGCAGGTCCTGGCAGCGCAGCTGGTAGTGTGGCCCAAACCTTCAGGGCGAGGTTTCTGAGCCCTTGGCTGCCCTGCCCTTCTCAGCACAGGGTTGACACATACGTCTGTCCACAGTGGGCCGAGGGGGTACCAGGAGGTTCGCCGGGGTCCCACACATCTCCGCCCCTGGCCCTCCTCTGGCCTGGGTTATCACCCCAGTCAACTCCCCATGGTGACTCCTCCTCTTATCTGCTGGCCTCTGGACACACACAGGCAAAGGATCCTGGCAGCAGCCATCCCTGGCACTCAGAGGGGCCCTTGCCATGTTAGCTCGTGCCTCTAGTGTCTCAGACTCCGCCACCCCCCGAGTGCCAACGAGCTCCCCGCTGTGGCTGCCTCTCCTGCCGTCCTCTCTGGCCTGCAGAGGAATGCCACCAGCAAACTCTGCGATGGTGCGGGCACCTCCCCGTGTGTTTCTGACGGCCCGGCTAAAGGGGCTGTCCTGCAGGCCCGCTGTCCAGGGCCCTGCGGACTCAGTAGTGCGTCCATTCCAGCATGGCCGCTTTCCTGAGCCTCTCTGTTCCTCCACTGCCGTCTGCCGGGGCGGTTCATTCCTCTCCACTTCGCTCAGCCTCGGCCCTCACTTTCTCCAGGCTTCTCAGGACCACCCAGCAGCAAGTTTGCCCCATTCCCTAGGGTCTTTGCCAGGGTGCTGAACCCCACATCTCAAGAAATTACCCCCAAATCAACGAACTGTTGCTCATCTGGTCTTATTTCCTGGTCCCCTTGATCAAGCCCCTCAATTAGCAACTAATTGTTCTCACTCTTGGTGTAAAACCTTCTTCATCTCCTGTCAGGCCCAGCACGTCCCCAGCTGGGTTATCCAGGCAGTCAGCCCTCGTTAGGGGCCAGGCAGCTGGAAAGGAGGTTGGGGAGGCTCTCCATGTGGGGGAGAGACTTCTGCGTGCCTTCTAGGACGGGGCATTGCTGGGCTTCCGGGGGGACAGTGGGCCCCTTTCAGTAAGCTGCCAGAGAGGCCCCCTGACTCTCCCACTTAGCCTTTCACCGTGCGTTGCAGGCCCTCAGACGGTCACCGTGCCCTGCTGGACATGGGCACGCCTCGCAGGAACCAGCCACCTCCGCGGGCCTGGGCCTCCCGGGCTTTCACGTGCTCCAGTCATCACAAAGTGATCGGAGGCTTTTTCCCAGGTCACCGCTGGTGAATCTTTGAGCAGTTGGGCCCCTGCTGTGTGCCAGAGACTCTCCAGTCCCCTCATACCACTCCGAAGAGTGCCCCCTTTGCCTGCCAGGTAGTGAGTGAGCCAGTCCCGAATTCCACCTTACTGTCTGCTTTCTCAGATCTACTCCAGTGCTGCTTGTGTGAGCTCAGGCCTTCTGAGGAGCAGGTGCCAGGACAGGACGAGATGTGCAGGGGATGTGCTGTGGGAAGGCCTGTGGGGGTCGAAGGGAGGAGGAGAAAGCAGGGGGAGAGCCTCCAGACGCCCCACTGCCACTGCCAGCTGAGAGGGAAGGATGCCTCTCCTGGGTCAGGGGAAGGGGAGCTTGAAATCAAGGAGAGGAGGGCTTTGGGGGATATTAGAAGCAATGCAACTAGAGAGAGGCCATGCAGAAGCGGCCTCGTGGGAATGAGCCTGCCGCTGTAATGTGCGTGTTGAGTCAGCCCCTTACTGCGCAGATGCGAGCTCCCTGTTTTCCATCACCTCCCTCACTGCTGGGCGTCGGCCTGCCTGGGTTGCTGGAATCACAGCAGTGATCAGTAAAGGATGTTTTTCTCCACCTTCCTCACCACGCGGAGAGATGGCGGTGGCTCTTCGTTCCCTCTCATCACCTCACTCACGCAGCGACAGTAATGATATCTTGGATGAGAAAATGCTGTGCTCGTGTGACCTCCGTTGTGCCTACAGGAAGGGAAAGGCATGTGAATACTTCTACAGAGAGAACTTTCTGTAGAACGTTTTACAGGGAGGGCTGCCGACTCCCTGAGAGGTGCCCTCCCCGAGGTCAAGCTGTAAACTGGCAGCAGAGCCAGCAGGCTTCTCCCTGGGAGACTGCCTTCGCCGTATGACACCGATGGAGTGGCCTGGAACAGCTCCACAGAGCAATGCGCAGGGAGGGCAGGAAGGCCTGGGTCAGCGTGGCTGCCTCCGGTATCCCTTGCATTGCCTTGGGTTACAGCAACCCCGTCTCCCACAGATGTCTTGTGGCCGGGGCAGGGGGAAGTTCTTAATCAGCTGTGTGCATCACACCCTTTCCCTGCTGCCGGGAGGTGGGGGAGGGGCGGAGCCTGAAGCCCTGTGTCAAAGCACTGGACCGCCTCAGGAAAGGGTTCCAGCGCTGCTGCGAGAGGGTGCCGAGCCGTTCCTGGCAGTCACTAGCTCCTGGGCTCCGATCAGAGTGCGAAAACGCAGGAGGCAGCCCCAG
Organism: Trachops cirrhosus; assembly: GCA_028533065.1. Lineage (NCBI taxonomy): Eukaryota > Metazoa > Chordata > Mammalia > Chiroptera > Phyllostomidae > Trachops > Trachops cirrhosus. The sequence goes on along the minus strand of CM052541.1, from coordinate 3,894,042 downwards.
CGGGAGAACGTGCTGGGCAGGAACCACCGCGGACTCATCAGTGCACAGGCAGAGGTGCCCTGCTCCGCGTCTCAGCGCATTAACGACTCAACCTCCACCCCACCCTTTCCACTGTTTCCTCCCACGCGTACACGGGAAAACAGACGTGACAGCACCCTCGCTTCTGTAGACCGCATTTCTGAGCGATGACGTGCACAGACCAAAGTACACGAATCACGTGCACCGGGTTCAAAGGAGTGCTGGGGTGAACGCATCCACGGGACTGTCACCCGGATCAGGCAGTGGAACATTTCAGCTCCCCGGGAGCTTCCCTCTATCCTCTCTCTCTGGTCCCTGGGGTATCCGTCATTGAACCTCGAACACTGTAGCTCAGCCGCGCCTGGTTTTGTGCTTTACGTAAACAGAATCATCAGTACCTTCTCTTTTGTGTCGGACTGTTCTCTTTCAGCTTTGGTTTGTGGGAAGCTGTCTCTTGCTCATCTAGCGATGGCCCACTCATTTTCATTGCTGCAAGACTTCCCGTGCGTGCATACGTAGCCGTGCATCCGATCTGCATTAATTCAGCCAACACTGGGTTGTGTCCCGCCTGGAGTTATTACACATCCGCTCGAGCCTGCTTTTGGGTGCGTGTCTGCATGTATTCCTTGTGAGTACGGACTAGGAGTGAGGCTGCCGGTCACAGGGAAAGTGGCCACTTCAGTGGGTACCGCCCAGCAGCTTTCGCGAGTGGCCGTACCAGTCTCGGACTCCCACCTGCAGTGCATGAGACTTCGTGTTTCTTGGCCGTTCAGTAGAGTGCCTTTTCAAGTTCCGTGCCTGGGTTTCTCCTGGGTTTCTGTTTTCTCTTGTTTATTTACAGTTCTCTTCATTCTGAATATGAGTCCTCTGTTGATTTTACTTGTTGCAAATATCTTCTACGCGGTAGCTTGCTTTTTTTACTCACTTCGGTGGTGTTTCGATGAACAGAAGTTCTTCATTTCAGTGTCATTCAGTGTATCAAATTTCTTCATTATAGTTAATTATTCTTATATCCCTGTGAATCCTGTGTTAAATCCCTTGAGAAACCTATATTAAAATCCTGAAGACATGTTTATATTAGGGTTTTCCAGAGAAACAGAAACAGTCGGATATATATAGAGTCCGGCCCAAATAACACCCCTTTTTAATTACAAAATCTTTTATTACAAAATCATAAGCATGTAATTCTGTAACATAATAATATCACACCCAAGCACACCATATGACATGTTAGGTGAAGTTTTCAAATTAAAACTATAAATCATTACACCCACATCATTACCCTACCAACCACACTCAAGCAGGCGTTACTTCTGCCGGACCCTGTGTATTGAGGAGATTCGTCTTCAGGACACGGCTCGTGTGATTCTGGAGGCTGAGAAGTCCCTTGGTCTCCGGTCTGCACGCTGGAGGCCCAGGAAAGCTGGTGGTATAATTCAGTGGAGTCCAAAGGCCTGCGAACGAGGGTGGTCCCTGGTGTGACTCTCAGCCTGAGGACAGGAGACGGGGAGGGATGACCTCCTCTGCCCTCTCCGTTTGTTCTGCGTGTTCTGTTCAGGCCTTCAGCAGATCGGGTGGTGCCCCCACGCCGGGGAGGGCCGCCTGCCTGCCTGAGCCCACTGACTCAGCTGCTGGTCGACACACCCAAAACACCCTCACAGACACCCTCAGAAATAGTGTTTGATCTGGGCACTCACAGCCAGTCTAGTCGACACAAAATTACCCATCAAATTCTGCTACATTATCTTCTACAAGCTCTGTTATATTACCTTTTACATTTTACGCCTCTGATCTACTCAGAATTGGTTTTTGAATATGGTACAGCAAGTTTCTCTTTTTTTCCCTTGTGGATGTCTCATTGACCCAGCATCAGTTGTTGGGAAGACTTTGCCACTAGTGCACAGCGCCACCGTCATCAAAAATGAAGTGTCCCCATAAACACAGGTCTGTTTCTGTACTGCGTTTTGTTTCACCGATTCTGTCGGTCTGTTCTTGTGCCAGTAGCACGCTGGCCTGGTTATTGTGCCTCTCTTAAACGTCTTATTGTCCAGAAGGGCTACACTTTCCACCTCTCTCCTCTTCCCTAAAGGGAATCTAAGCTATTCTTGGCCCTTTTGATTTCCACATAAATTTTGGAATCAGATTGTCAGTTGCCACACACATGTGCCAGACTTTCTTGGATTTATATTGAAATCGCTTTGAATCTATATCTCAGTTTTGGAAAAATTGATACTTTTATGATAGTGAGTCTTCTGTACAGACACGGTATGTAACAGTCTTTCTTTAGGTCCTCTTTAATTTTTCTCAGTAATGTTTTATAGTTTTCTAGGTAGAGGTCTTGCCCATCTTTCTTTAGACTACTCCTAGGTATTGGATATTTGTGATACTATTTTAGATGGTATTTATACATTTCCTTTTCTCTTTATTGCCGACATATAGAAATATAACTTATTTTTATTGACCCTGTTTCCAGTGACCTTGCTAAATTTATTTATCAAAATTAAATAATTTATTTGTAGATTCTTTTTTATTTTCTGTATACCCAGTTATGGCATCTGCAAATAGTAACAGTTTTACTTTTTTCCCCCAGTTCTCATACCATGTATTTCTTTTTCTTGTCTTATTGCACTGTGCAGCATTTAATGGAAGTGATATCAGTAGACATCCATGTCTTATTCCTGATCTCAGTGAGAAGGGTTTTTACCACAAGCTTACTTTTAGATTGTGAAAATTTACACTGGAAGTTTTGTTAGCACTTGATTTTGCTTGTCCCCAAGATGACTTTTCAATTTGGGAATACTTTTGAGTTTGAAATGCAGCAGTGATGGTTTGTAGGCTAGGAGCTAGGTGAATAGAATCAGTTTTTTATCTTACAGAAAAGGAGCTGATGTTTATCACAAGACTGTGGCTCCTTATTTTAACCTTGTGAAGATTTTGCCCTGTCCGCTTTACAGAAGGATCTCATGGCTGGTACAGCTGAGCAGGAATTCAGGCAGATGTATTGGACCCAAAGCTCAGGCTGTTCTTACTGCACCCCAGTTTCCTGGAAGAAGATTGAATGTGTAATCCCCAAGGTCACAAAGTTACTTTTGTCTTTGATCTCCAAGAGAAAAGTTGTTAAACTGCTTCATAGGTATATTTAACATCTTTTCCTTCCCCCTCCTCCAAATCTCTTTATATAACTGTCATCTGTCCCATCCCATCTTTCTCTGATTTCCGTTGTCATGGAAGCAAACTTGGGCTGTTGTGAGTCTCACAAGAAAGGAGCCCCCCCGTCTCCCTGGGACCCCGAAGGGCTGCACCTGCAGCTCTCCTCGGCCACCTGGCTGAGCCACCCAGCAGGCCAGGTACAGGGTCTTCCCTAGTGTCCGCCTCCATGGCTGCTCTCATCTGATGGCAGAGGGTGGGAGGGGGTGACAGAGCTCTCCTCCAGTCAGGCTGCCTGGACCACGGCCCTTTATAATCTCAGCTGTCCCAGGCTGAGGATGATGACTCCTGTGCAGATACTCAGACTGTCTCTCTGCTGAGATTTGGAGAGAAGGAGGAAGAGTACAGGGAGGGTAGAGACCCCAGCCCGAACCCAACCAGCCGTGGGCTGCCCAGGCGAGGATGTCCTTGTTATTCTCACACCCCTCCTGTTGCAGACCAGGTAACTACCCAGGGATGAACCAAGAGATCTCCCTGCAAGACAGAAAATTCTAGGACACCAGGAGCTCTCCAGACTAAACACTTGCAAATTCTCGAAGACCTCATTAAAGAAAGTGTTTTCTTCGTTGATTTCTCACAGGGTTACGTTAAGCACATACCCTCTTTTCCTTCTTGAGTTCAGTTTCTTTGTGCAGTTCTGCCTTTTTCTTTCCTCCTCTTTTTGCAGTGCCTGCAGTGCTCTTGGTTCTGGGGAGCCTCCCGGGGCTGCAGCGACCCAGTGCGACCGGGACCCTTCTGTTGTTTTCTTCCAAATGCTCGTTAGCACGTGGTGACACGCCCTGACCCACGAGAGAGGATGGGCAGAATTAGCATGCTTGTTTCTCTGTGCCTCTGCCTGCCACATCTGTGCCTTTTTCAGAATTTCCTGGCATGAGCCGTGTGTCTTTTTCTGCCTCTCTGGGTATTTGTCCATCCACAGGCTTATATCCGGGAAGACTGCGCTTTGGCCCCTCAGGTTAGCTTTCAGAGCAGATGGCTCAGCGGGGCAGTTTTCAACCCCAAGGGGCCGGCCCTCTCCAGGCCTTCTAGATGAGGCTGCTGGTATCCAGGCTACTCCCCTGCTGGAGGGACAGGCCCGCTCAGCTCCCAGCAGGTGGACGCGTGCCTCTGGCCCCCTCCGTGCCGACCCGTCACACCAGACTCCGGGGCATGTCCAGACACTTGGAGCAGCGAGTCCCTTTGCCCAGACACCCTCTCCTGGGCACCTGGGACACACAGGCCTGAGACACTCTCAGGGAGGGTGGCCCGTGCAGGATGCGGGCCACAGACTGCGTGTTGGCTCCAAGCCCGGAGAAAGGTGTCCGTGGCCCTCACCTGCTGCAGTTGCCTGGCCGGTAACCAGAACGTGCTTGGCTCTCGGCTCTTGGCTGTGCTGTTTGTGGGGAAGTGTTTCGGATCTGTCTTCACCACCGCTCCCCAGTTCTCCGGGGCATGGTGGCTTTTTCTGGGTGGTTGGGCAGGAAGCCTCCGGAGCCTGAAGGAATTGCTGTGCTTGATAACAAAGGCCATCGATTGATATGAATCACTTACAGGCCGCTTCGTTTATTAAAGAGGAATTGAACACACTCGCTCTGTCTTCTTAGCGCACGTCTCCAGCGGTCGGCACCCCGGTGAGCAAAGCGCCCGACCCATGGCCATCGAGCCGAGGGAAAGAAAGGCTGGGCTTACGCAGCTGCTCTGAAAACCCAGCAGAGCGAGGCCGAGCCGAGATACAGAACACGTGCCGCCCCACTGAGCCCGGTCTGCCCAGCGACACGCCAGGCACCGCTGGGCCAGGCTCCACGTAGAAGGTGGGGGAGGCGTGGTCTCTGCCCTCCACGTCCAGGATGGTCAGTGGGGGTCGGTGCCGAACGTGAGAGTGGACGGGGATGGCAGGGGACACGGCTCGTTTCCTGGACTGAGGGACTGGTTGTCATCACCGTGGAACTGAAGGACTGTGGGGAGCACTCAGGAGTGGGGAACCACGCCCTCTCCTGCAGCTTCCTCTCGCGCCATCCGGCGGCCGCGCTCCGCGTCTCACGCAGCGGGGGCCAGCCTCAGCCGTTGATCCGTCCCTTACGTTGGAGCATCTGGAACCCTAGGGAAGGAGCTGCTCTGTAGAACCGTATTTTCCCCTGGAAAAGGTGACGAGACGGGCCCTCCTCCCCACAGCACTCAGCCCACTGGGGAGGACGTGTGTAAAACAGCACTTGTGAGGGTGACGAGGGCCGTGGCGGAGGTGTGCGAAGGGTGCAGGAGCAGGCTCCCAGTGACGTGCCCGCTCCACGTGGGAGAACCCGTGCGGCTCCATGCCTGCGTGCCGGTTGGCCGTCTCCTCTCGCCGGGGAGTCAGCGTGGGAGGCCCACCCCACCCAGGGGAGGCAGATGCTCTCTGGCAGGTGACAGGGTGGGCGCGGGGGATCGAAGCCAGGGGAGAAGAGGCTGGCCGGGCCCTGGCGAGCTGAGCTCGGCGTTGAGGGCTGGCTCATAGGGCTCTGCGTTCTATGGTGCCAGGCTGTTAGAGTAGAGGGACCCGCTGAGGATCATGGATGGAAGGGGGATGGTTCTCCGCGCCCCACCCCTGACCACCTCTCCCTAAAACTCCGGAGCGTTCCCAGATACAGCACACGGGTAGGCTGCTTCCGCTTGCATGCCTGTGTGCCACGGCCACTTCTGTCTCGGCACGCCTTGTGCCAGGGTGTTGGGCACAGCTCGCCTCAGCCCTCCGCAGGCAGCGCCTCGCTGCCGCCACACGGCTATGGCTGCCACAGCTGCTCCCAGGCAGAGGGGCAGCACCGGCTCCCAGTGAGGTTGGCAGCAGACACCGCTGAGCTGCACGCTGCCTGTAAGGATATCCTGGCGAAACCAGTGACTGGGTCTCTCCGTCACTGCACGTGACCATTTGGCGGTGACTCCTCCAGCACCCAAATGCATCGTGTGAGGAACTGGGCTTGAGGGTCACACAGGCCGGCCGGTGCGCATGGACTGGCAGAGGCACCGTTAACCGGGGAGCACGTCACTCCCCTCACCCACCGCAGTGACTTCATGGAGCCACAAGAGGCCAGATCAAGGGCAGACAGCTGCAGCCAGGGGCCCTCAGGGCCCAGCAGGGCATCAGGCAGGGCCCCCACCCGGGTGGGGTCAGCCAGGCTGAGGCCAGAGAGCCCTGGGGGCTGTGGCCTCTGCCAAGAAGAACGATGCCCACCTGAGGGAGACCTGGTAGAACCGACGGTGCTCCCGTCGTGGATGGCTACCCAGCCCTGGCCTGAGCTACCTGTGAAGGCCTTTGCTGACACAGAAACCTGGTCAGTGTCCAGGTGCCCAGCTTTCTTAAAGCATCTCTAAGTCAAGGACAAGCAGGACTCCCCTCTGCATCCGGGGCTGCCCTAAAAGATGAACTTGGAGCCGCTGTTCAGGGAAGTGGAATGGGGGGTCCAGCCGGGCATTGACACTCACCCGCCTTGCAGTCGGACGCGCACCAACTCAGCTCACCTGGAGGGGTGAAGGGCCCAGTCCAGTCTCTTCTGGCCTTGGGTCTGAGGCAGAGTTGGGGGCGGCACCCTGAAAGGGCTGGATCTCCGCACAGCCTGTGTCTGGGAGCTCTCGCTGGCCAGAGGCCCAGGGGTAGAGATGGGGTGACACCAGCCGTCTCCCTGCTCGCCGCCACCTGCCCCTTCCTGTGTGCCTTGGTGTCCCCTGGACATTGGCTGTGTGCGTGTCTGGGCAGGGACACGACGGTGTTGGGGAACTCAAGGCTCTGGATGGAGACATGCCCGTTTGAACCACCCTGAACCTAGTTCATAAAACTGTGGCGCAGGATTTTACCATGTAGCTAAGGAAGAGCCATGCCAGGCTCAACACACTGCATCCCAGTGGGCGACAGGACAAGTGTTAGTTCAGTGGAAAGCAGCCCAGGAAGAGAGTTTTTTTATAATCAACTGGGTCTCGTGTTTACTGTGAGGCAGACTGCCCTTGGACAAGAGTGTTCATCGATCAGGTGACCAACCAATGAGCCCCAGCACACTTGTCACCTGTGTGGGATGAAGCGGTAACCACCCACAGGCGAGTAGGAGTTTCACGCGAGCAGATTCAGCGAGGCCCACGAGGCTGGCAGAAGCTGTCGTAGTTCCGTCCCCGAGTTCCGTGTCTGCCTCCCAGCAGGAGTAAGCTGAGGGGAGCTGCGGGCCCTGAACCGCCCCTCCGAGGCACCCACCCCAGAAACAGGCCCGTTCTCCCCTCAGCACTTCCTGCGGTGCACCAAGCAAATCGTGTCTCTGAAACTCCTCTTGGTACTCGAGCGCTTCATCAGCACCTCCACGTGCCCTTGGCCCTGGGGTGTGGAGGTGAGCGAGGCCTGCTCCCCGACAGGAGAACTTGCAACCCCACGATGAGTTCTGGGCCTGAACAGAGCCTCGGAAACGATGTGGCTGTGTGGGGAAGGTGGGCGAGGGCGCGGGGGCAGAGGGAGCGGAGCGGGAGCCCCAGGGGAAATCCTGGAGAGCCTGGGTGCCTGTCAGCCCAGAGGAGGCCCGGGGTGTGGAGGTGCCGGTTTCCCCATGGCTTGGTGGGAGAGCTGGGCCGAGGTCAGGAGCTGGCCAGCAGGAGCCTGCAGGGGCCGAGGGAGCGGCAGCCTTCGATGCCAGGAGCCACGTGCCCAGTGCTGAGAGCCTCGGGGCTGAGGACATGGAAATGCAGGTTCCCTCTTTACGGCTGAGGAGCCACTGCTTAGCTACAGAACTCAGATTCCTGTTTTGCCCAGTCCAGAAAACCCTATTCTCCTGGACACAGTGCCTTTCCCTCCAGTTGTACCACAGAGGCCTGAGCCTCAGCTACCCTGGCAGACCCTCCCCCACCCCCCATAGGCTGGCAGTGGAGAACAGGCTTTGGAGTCAAAAAGACCAGTCTCCAGAACACAGCCCAGCCGCAGTCTGGTTAGGTGACCAGTGTGCTCACCATCCTTGGCCTCTCAGACACTCAGTGTCCCTCTGTGCAGACCAGGCCTAGCACGGCTTTCCCTGTGCGAGCCTTTTGTGGGGGTTCTGTGAGATGCTGCACAGACGGCCCAGCCTGAGACCCGCAGCTGTCCTCCTTCCCTCGCAGCGTCAGTGGCCCTGCTCGGTGGGAGCTGTGCCCAGCGCAGTGGGGCCAAGAGTGTCTTTGGGAAGGTGAGCAAAGCATGCTCTGACTTGCAAAAACTACACAGCTTGCATTCCCAGGAACATGGATTTCATCCCCCCTTATCTAGCTGTCTTTTGGGGGTGGAGGGAGTGAGTATGAGAGAGAGAACAAACACCTGCATGTTCCCACACACCCTTCTCTTCTGTCTTCATGCCCACAGCCTAACTTTAACACCAAATTGATGCCTCCCAATGTCCGTGGTGACTTAGCGGGCCCCACGGAGCTTGTCCACGGTGACAGAGCCAGCCCCCGTTGTTGGGCTGGAACATGAAGGGGACCCGTGGTCCCAGAGCCGAAGCAGGGCAGCAAAGCTGTTGGGGGCCCCGAGGCAGCTCCCAGAGACGGCTGGGCCTCCGTGCGTCCTGGCCACACCTCCTCTGGTCAGCGGTTCCGATTCCAGTTGGACAGCAGCGAGAAGTGGAGAAAGGCATGTGTGTCAACACCCTGGCCGAGCCAGCCAGCCCTGGTTGCCCAGCTCTGCGAGGCCGCCCGGCAGAAGCTGCCACCTGGTTCTGCTTAGGGGGAGCTTTCTGCCATGAGCGAGTCCGGGCGCTGCCGCGTGCAGGCCTGCCGTGCGCCTGCCTCCCGAGCAAGCCCTGAACCTGGGGGAGCAGCGAGGCTGCTCTTTACGCTGACACAGGGCTTTCTGCCTGTCCTCCCGGCTCCGCAGCGAGCCCCCACCCCCTGCCTACCGCAGCCACTGGGCCTCCCTTTGGCAGGGCCTGAGGGCCTGTGCTCCGGAGGCCTAGCCTCTGGAGACTTCCTTATGAGCTAGAAAAACAAGCAGCTGAACCGCTCCTCGCTGCAGCTGGGCCCCGCCTGCCGAACCTATAGGAAGGCCTGGAGTGGATTCAGCCTCCCAGAAGAGGAAACCTGGCTCCAGCCTCACCCACAGGGCCTGTTATGTCTGGCTGCAGAGGCCTTCTCCTCTGGGGTTTTCCATGCCTGTGAGCGAGGCCCCATTCATTTCCCTGTGGTTTCGTGGGAATGTCCAAAACGCTCAGCAGGTTGCAGCGGGCCCCGGAGGAGAGGGGTCAGCGAGAGGCCCAGGCTCTGACACGGGGGCAGCCCCGGGGCTGCAGCACCCTCCACTCAGATGCTTGACGTGGGTGCCCAGTCGGCCGTGGGTGGGCGCCCATCATTCAGTCTGCTGAACTTCCTCCCGAGGGCCCTCCCCCCCCACCAGCCCACTCTGCCTGCAGCTCCCTCTCTCCAGGCCTCTGCTTTCCAGCTCCCAGGCCACCGGCTCCACCCTGGCCTGGCCTGGCCTGGGAGAGAACTGCCGCGGGGAGTTTCAGCTGCTCAGCCCGGCAGCTCCCACTCCGGTGCTCCTCAGCCGCTGCCTCCCATCGTGCCCTGGCGCCTGGGCCCTTCCAGCTTTCCACCACACGACACTCAGTGTGGGGCTGTGGCAGAGCAGCAGGTCCCCCAGAGGGTGACCCTGCCGAGCCCAAGGGCTCCCGGGCCCACAGCGAGGCTGTGCCCAGTGGGGAAATGTGCTCTTAGAGCAGATGGATTTGAGACCGGCTGGGAGCAGTTCTCATCAGATGTCCAGGTCGGCCGACTTCACCGGGAGCTAACTCAGCCATCTCCGTGCGTGGCCTGGTGCCCTTTGCACGAGACACCCACGGAGCTGTGACGAGCACCCTGAGGGCTGAGGGCAGAAGAGGCCCCTCGGTCTCTCGCTCGGTTCTGGTCTTTGAAAATGGATGCGTTTCCAGGTTTGGGCAACAGCCATGCCACTGCCCTGGCTGCCCGGCTCCCCAGCCGCTTCCAAAGCCACTTTCTGAGTGTTCTGAGCTTGGAAGGGGTGGGGCCAGTTTCTCATCTGGTTTAGCTGGTAAAATGGACCTGGAAGTGAACATCCTCGGGCCGGCGTCTCGGGCCAGGCAGGGTTGAGAGGGTGAGAGCAGAGGAGCCGAGAGCCGGAGCGCGAGGGCCCTGAGCTGGCGCCACCCCGCGCTGAGGAGGGCCCTGCTGCCGGGGGCCACGTGCTGAGGGAGGGGACACGGCCTGCTCGGCCACGGTCCGGACCGTGGCTGCCAGTGGCACAGGACAGACCAAGGCCCCCACCCGGGTCTGCCCGGGAGGCGGCCCTTCCCCAGAGGCCCTCCCTCCTGCAGTGCCGGCTGGCCACACGCTCAAGCCCAGGCCCTTCCGCACGTTGGCTCCTCGGCCTCTGAGAGCACGCTCAGGTCTTCCGAATGCACGCAGCGGCAACCAGAAAACAGTAGTAACTCTTGCCTCTTTCACCAGTGGGTGTGCTGAGAGTTGTCTGCCCTCGCTGGCCTCGCTGGCTCTGTAATCTTCGGGTTTCTGAATCGACTTCCCCACGCCCGCCGCCATGGAGGCTTGGAGCTCCCACCTGCCAGATCCGTGGCTTCTGCAGGCCCCTCCCCCTCCTCAGGACAGCGTGGGCCCTGCGGACACCCACGAGCAGAGGCAGCTCGGCCTCGTTTGCTCCCCTCGCGCCGCTCACATGTAGCCACTGTGTCGCGCTCTGAGCCCCTCCTGCTGACCTTGTGTGTGTCTCCAGACTTAGCACAACCTGCCCTCTCCCGCTGCCTCTGGCTGCTTCTCGGCGGCCCTCAGACTGCTCCTTCTACCCGAATCACACCTGGCCTCTGGTCCCTGGGTGCTGCCCTGCCTGGGTTCTCCTTCGTGTCCGTCCATTTCTAGTTCTACCTCCTGCCCGGGCCCCTCTCCCGTGAAGTTCCCACCGCACAGCTCCCTCCGCTGCCCTCACTGCCTTCTTTTCCGGACAGGCCTGCTTTCTGGCGGTTGGGGGTTGGGGGGCCTTAACACTTTTACTGTTTCATCCCTGTGTGTCAAGGATTGCCATCTCTCAGAATTGATCTTGCATTTCTGGACATATGTCCTCCCAAGGCTGAGGCTGTCTGGTGGCAGCAGGGCCCAGCACGCCGAGGAGGCAGCGGGCCTCAGGGTCCCACAGCCCCTGTCCTGAATCCCAGCTGCTGCTTGGGGAGGAGCGGGACTTGTGACCACATGTAGAAAGGGATCGAAAAGGTCTCCCCGGCCTGCAAGAGGGTTTAATGGGCTGCACCTAGCATGTGGTGTCGTCTGTCACAGGGGCTCACTTACAGGGTGCCTTGTCCCTGGCTCACTGCCCTGACCCGCAGCAGCAGCTCGGAGAGGTTTGAGGATGAGCGAGGGAACAGAAAGAAATGAACAGCTCTGGGCGGGAGGTAGAGCAGTCTGGCTTGTTCTGAGTAACAACGCGGCCGGCTTGCTGTGGGCGCACTGAGCAAGGGGGAAGAGCAGGAACGGGCTGTGGCTCCTCTCTAGCCTTGTTCAGGGATGGCCTCGGTCAAGCTCTTTTCTTAGGCTGAGTTTTACATTAACGACAGCCTCTGGCAGTGAGTATAAGGAGTCAGGAGGGTATGTGTGAGGACTGTGTGCCCGGGCAGAAAAGGGCATGGTGGCAGGGACCCAGCCTTCCCGCCTCCCAGCGTGCCCCGTCCTGTGACTCCTTCCTTCTGCACAGATTTACTGGGAGCCCTCGCCTGCCAGGCCTTGCTGGGGGAGCAGGGCAGGCAGCCCAGGGTCAGAGAGGCAGTCGCAGTGGTGTGGGCTGAGTGCCAGCCAGTACAGGGTGGGCGTCTCGTGCCGCCTACACAGAGCAGGGGACCTCTGAGACAGAGGGACAGGAGAAGCATGGTCCAGGACTCCAGGCTAAGGGAACAGCAGTGCAAAGAGCCGTGAGAATTCAGGGCGGTCCGAGTGTGAGAGATGGGGACAGGGAGAAGGGAGAGGCGGTTTGGGGCGTGACAACAGCTTGGTCAACCTCATTGACCAGGAGGTGGAACTGTCTTGAGGACAGTGGTGGCTGCTGAAGGGCTTCAAGCAAGAGAGAAAAGTGACCAGATTTGCCCTCGAGAAAGAATACACCGCTCTGGGTGTGAAGGACAAAACAGAGCAGGCCTAACTAGAAGTAGGGAGTTCCGCCCGCTGGTAAGACATGGAGGCCTGGACCCAGGGTGGGGGTGTCACTGTGGTGGGGGGCATCACTGTGGTGGGGGTGACACTGGTGGGGGTGTCGCTGTGGTGGGGGGCGTCAGTGTGGTGGGGGTGACACTGGTGGGGGTGTCACTGTGGTGGGGGTGACACTGTAATGGGGGTGTCACTGTGGTGGGAGGGCTGCAGAAGCCCTGAGGCCTCTTGCCATGTTCAGCCCAAATCCTGGGGTTGGGGCCACCCAGCTCAGTCACATGTACAGAATGCGTGATAATGTTGTAATATTTGATTGAGGCCAGGCACTTGCATATTGCATCCCCATTTTTCATGTAAATAAACTGAGATTCAGAGAGGCTAAGAAATCCATCTGAAATTGCACAACTAGTGAGCAGCAAAGCTGGGGCTCAGGGCACGCTGCTGAGCTGGTAACCGGCCGCTCCTCTCCAGGCAGCGTGGCCTGAGCAGGGAAGAAGGGTCGGGGGTGGGGGTGGGGGTGGTGAGGAGCAGGAGCCTCAACCAGAGCACGCCTTGTGCAGCCACAGACACGAAACAGAGCCACCGCCTTCCAGACGAGCAGAGGGGCCCTTGGTCCAGCTCCTCGACGGTCCTGGACCGGCAGCCTTCCTCTGACAGGGCGGCGGTTAGCCCCGCTCTCGTGGGGCCGCCGTCTGGCCCCTGCCAGGCAGAGCGGCCTTTCCCAGCC
>CM052541.1:3854582-3880482 GCA_028533065.1 Trachops cirrhosus | reverse complement strand
CAAACTGTTGATTTGAGTCCTGGTTTGCTTCCTGTCACTGTTGGTTCACTGTACATTTTCCTTTATTTCACTCTTTATAGCCTTTACTTTTTTCTCTGTTTTGCAACCATACTCCACCATTTCTGTGAGCATCCTGATTACCAATGTTTTTGAACTCTGCATCTGATGGTTGGCTATTTCTTCATTTCTTAGTTGTATTATTTCTGTAGCTTTGATCTGTTCTTTCATTTGGGACATATTTCCTTGTCTCCACGCACCTGTTGCATGGTAAGGGGTGGAGCCTTAGGTGTTCACCAGGGTGGGGCAACCCACTTCGCTGTGTTGTGATGCTCTCTGTGGGGGAGGGGTCCGAGAGGGAACAATGGCGCTTGCTCTGCTCTCTGCTGGTTTTAAGTCACTTCCCCCACTTCCCACAATCAAATTGGGCCCTTTTGGTGCTGATTCCCGTGTGGGTAGTTTTGTGTACATTCCAGGACCCTGTGGGTCTCTCCCACGAACTCCCCTGTGAGACTGGGAGTCTCCTGCTGCCACCTCAACCCCTACAGGTGTTTACAATCAGGGGTTTTGACGCTTTATATTCCCTGCTAGAACCCTGGGTGTGCGATCTGTCTCGCCCCCCAGTTGTTCCTCCCAGTTTATCTGCACGCGAATGTGGGACCACCAGCTCCACCAGCTGCTGCCTTGCCGCAAGCCCTCTGTGCCCTGCTGCCTGTCTCTGCCCCTCCTGCTGGTCTGGGTGAGTGTTTCTTTTTTAACTCCTTGGTGGTCGGGCTTCCATACAGTTCGATTTTCTGGCAGTTCTGGTTGGTTCTTGTTTTTAAATCGTGGTTGTCCTTCTTTTGGTTGAGCCAGGAGGCACAGTGTGTCTACCTATATCTCCATCTTGGCCAGAAGCCCCATTTACAGGAATATTCTGTGAGCCACTTGATTGTTTGGAAGGATTGTTTGGTTTAAAATTAGATCACATAACCCATAAATCCACACAGGCAGACACACTGAACTGTAATACATCGCAACTCACGAACAGCGGGCGAATGGGGAAGGGGTATGGTGCTGACCTCTTGCCTGTGGCACCCACGTCCTCTTTCCCAGGACACCCGACAGCCATGCTGGGCGGGGGCCGGGAAGACGAGGCGAAGCTGCCCGCGTGGAGCTGGACTTTACGTCTGAACGGTGCTGCTTCCCTGCCATCTCAGCGCGCCCCCAGCCCGGGGTTGAGGTGCGGCTGCAGAGGGGGTGAAGTGTGGGAGGCCCCAGGACACACTAGGCCCTCAGGAAGACCTGCTGTCCCTTTCACCGAAACCCCGAGGTCTGGGTGGGAGACCAGGGTGGGAGGCCAGAGGTGCTTGGGCCCTGACCAGACTCGCAGGCCAAACAACTCCCTGCGGAGCTCAGACTGGGCTCCAGAGGGCGCCATAGGTCCAGTCACAGCTATACCAGGAGCCCCTGCTTACCCGGGCCCTTTTGATCCCTTGCCGGCAGGGTGCCCGGCCCAGCATGGCTCTGATGGACGACCAGGAGGCATCCTGATAGGTGAAAACAGGCCCACTGCCGCACAGACTCTAGGCACAAGGGGATGCTAGCTGTGCCATGTCCTGGCCTTGGGGCTGACACTGCCACCGGACTCCATCATTTCCTCCCCACCCTCGCTGGTTCCAGAAACAGGTCTCCCCACCTAGTCCCTCAGAGGATGCCTCCCAGGTCCCTGCCCCCCTGCTTGGAGCTGCTCAGCGTCCTCCACTGCACCCCTGATCTCGGCCGTCGTCGGACCGGCTTACCCAGCGGCGCAGAGCCTCCGCGCTTGCTACCAGGCACAGGCCGGCGGCAGCCCCTGCGAAGCAGCCGGCGTTCCCCTGGACGTGACCTTGCCGCGGGGATGCACCGTCTGCCACGACGCCCTTGGCACGGGCTAGGAACCGGCTGCTTTCTCCCCAGCTGCCCTGAAGGGACAGCCAGCAGGGCACAGACAGTGCGCAGGTCCTGGGCCAGGCTGGAGCAGGCAGGAGAAGGGCAAATGCTCTTTTTAATAAACCGAGAAAAAGGGGGCTTCTCAAGCTTGTTTGGGGGAGGGGCGAGGAGCCCAGAAAGGGAAAAAAGGAGAGAGGGGGGCAGGGAAAGGACCACGCCCCCTCCAGCAGCCTAGACACCCCCCACCCAGCCCCCTGCAAAGCCTGTGCCTTCACAGGCCTGTGCAGCGGTCCCTGGGGAGGGGAGTAAGCTGGGGTGCTGCCCCACACAGGAAGCGTGGGGTGGGAAATGGCGGCCCACCCAGGGGGGCCTGAGGAGAAAGCCAAGCCCATGAAAACCCACCCCTGGAGGTGCTCACATTTGGGGACCTTGGGCTTCCCAGCACGTTTGGAACAGAGGCTCAAGCCATTTAAAAATATTGCATTGGGGGCACCTCACAAGCTAGGGCACTTGGGGACCCTCAGGGTGCTGGACATCTGGTCAGTAAAGAAGCAACCACACGGAGGCAGAAACCTGACTCCAGACTCCCCAGTGGATTAGAAAGGCCTGGGCTCCTGGCCGCTCAGGGCACCAGACGCTCTGAGCCCCTTCCTGGGGGCCCAGAAACCCAGTTGCCAACACCGTCCCCTCTGAGAGTGCAGGCAGGGACACCTGGGCACAAGTTCCCCTCTCCGGTTGGTCGCAAAGGCTTCTCACGTCTGTGCAGAGCCGGCACTCACAGGGTGCCGGGGCCGAGGGAGACCCCAGCAGCCTTGGCCCTGAGGACACGGCAGGGCTGGGCAGGGGTGAGGGAGTGGAGGGCTCCACTGATGGTGAGTGAGCCCAGGCACGCAGCCCCAGCTGTGCTGATGATCCTCCTGGGGGGCAGAGGCAGTGAGTCATTTGTCCAGGTCGCCCAGCGGTGATCCCCAGGCTCCTTGGCTGCGGACAGGCTCAGCGGGGCCCTAAGCGGAGGTGGGGAACCTTGAGGCCCCCCTGCCGCGGGCACACAGGTGCCACCTGGGAGCAGCGTGCAGCTGTAAACCGTCCCTCGCCGGTTCAGTGCTTAGCTGGAGTTGCTTTCTCTCATCCCCGCGGCTGCACTCTGAGGATGCCTGGGGGTGCAGCCAGCCCTGCGTGGGCGCCGCCGGCAGCAACCAGGCTCACCGCATTGCCGCAGGCAGGGCCTTCACCACTGTGCTCACACTCCCCCTCCACAAAAGGGAAACTGAGGCCCCACGGGCAGCTGTGCTGTTTGCTCACCTCCTCCACCCAGCAGAGCCAGCCAATCCGCAGTGTGGCTGCCGGGACGCGTTTCCTTACAGACGCACTGAAGGCCCACACTAAACGTGGTGTGGACACAGGGGCTGGAGGACTGGGCGGCCGGGTCACACCCATCAGCTGACACAGACAGGGACCCCTCAGTCCCCATCTGTTAAAGGGGCTGTGCCTGCCGCCACCCACCCCCCTGAGCTGCAGCGAGGCGGCTCTCAATGGTCTGTCTGGACAGACGCTTTGGGAACCTGTGGGGACACAGAATGTCACACCCGCGTCCCGCTGCCCTGCCCCGTGGCTCTGCATTCCACAGCTGGGTCTGAAGGTCACGGGCCATGTCCATCCCCCAGATGTCCTGGGCTTGCGTTTCCTCAGACCCACTGGTCGCCCTCTGTCCCCCGCAAGGGAACATGGGGAGCCCCGGGCAGCAGCACGTCGGCACAGCAGCCTGGTGGGGACCCGTCAGGCTGAGGGGTCTCTGGGGGCCTCGTGGCCTGTCGGACAACCTCACCAGCGGAGTGGGCGTCCCCGACTGGGACACACACTGGGTATCAGGCCCCCTGCCTGCAGCTGGGCCTCGGTCTGGACCCACCTCCGGCCCAGGAGCCTCGTGCCCTCTCCCAGGGCTCCTGGGCCCACTGTCCCCCACATGTCCACCCAGGGGCCCCTCAGCCGGGCACAGAGGGGAAGGGAGTATCCAGGCTTTGCCATACTTCCCACTGTGAAGCAGAAGTGACCTTACAGGCCACCCCCAACCTTGAGGCCTCCCCTAAGCCAGCAGGGAGACAGGAGGGATGGACTTGGGTGGATCTGGAGAACTTGGGGAGCCCTGGGTGGGGGGAAGAAGCCTAGGCCTGGGGATTCCGGTTCCAGCCAGGTCCCAGGCCAGAGGGTTGGTAGGGTGCGGGGCTCAGAGGGTCCCAGACACCAGGCCCCATGCAGGTGGGTGGCCGGTCGAGGTAGGGAGAGAACTGTCCTTTTGTCCAGCTGCTCGGGGGCAGTGAAATATATGTGACCAGCCCAGGGGAAAAGGGGCTTCGAGGGGAAACCAAGGCAGGCCCCCCCACCTCCGCCCTGGACGGGTGGCTCTGAGCGGGCTCCCTGCCCGGACTGACTCATTGTGGTGGCCGCTGCGTCTTTCCCCAGGAAGAGGCCCGCCCCTTGGGGAACTCAGCGGCTCCCATGGGGTCCTGTCTCTTCTCTGGGGAGCCCACCGCCCCACTGCACAAGCTCCACTATGGCTCACTCGGCCGGCTGGTGCGTCTGTCTCTCACTCCCGAGCTTGGTGCGCCCGAGGCTCAGATAACAGGCTTTTTAAACCTCACTCCAGCCTGGGAAGGGAGCAGACATTCTCTGAGCATTGTGACAGGAACTGGCTGGCAGGGAGTCCCCACTTCGGTGGGAGATGGGGACAGGCACACCAGGAAGTGTTTGAGGAGGGGCTGACCCCTCGAGGTCACCCTGAAAAAACAGACCCAAGGAGGAAGGGCAGGTGGCCCACAGGCCCCCCTCACTGCCCTGCAGGGCTGCCCTCCCACCCGAGATAGGCTGCACTTCCTCCACCCCACCACCCCAGGCTGGAGGGGCCACCTCCAGGTCACATGGGCCGCCCCCACCTCTGTGTAAGTGACAGGCAGGGTCCCCCCAGGCCAGGGATTGCTGCCTGGCTGAGGGGCCCTGCAGGCACTCGCTCTGGGGGACGGTGAGGTGCCACTCTGCAGCTCCAGGGAAAGTGAGTCCAGCATCACACTGGGTGCAGGTCACTGGGCAGGGCACCCTCAGAACTGGGCAGGAGCCCAGGCAGGATGGGGGCGGGGAAGAATGGGGGATTGGTGGAAAAGACAGGAGAGCCTGGGGAGGCAGGACAGAGGCAGCTCAGCCAAGGTCCCCAGCAGGGTGACAAGAACAGCTCTAGACTCCCGGTGGTGCTAAGGGCCAGAACCTCCTCCCGGAGGGGTCCCTCCAGCCCCACCTTCTCGGGGGCCCCTGAAGAGGCCGAGGTGACAGTGCAGCAGCTTTATTGACCAGACGCAGCAGCATAAACACAGCAGAAGTGGGGCCCGGACAGCCCAGCCTGGCCAAGGGCTCGGGCCTCCCGGAGCCAAGTCTGGGGACCCCAGCATCTCTCCCCGAGTCATCCTGTAGCCCAGCCTCATCCCTGCTCTGGGTACCCCCTGAAATAAGGGAGCCAGCAGGGGGCCAAGTCCTGGAGGGGTCGGGAAGGCGTGTGGCACCCAGATCGGGACTAGCACTGGGTCTGGCGGCCGGCAGGAGGCAATTCGTGCAGGGTGGCGGGGCGTGCGGGTGGGTGGGCGAGCGGCCGGCTCACCACACAGAGCACTTGTGAGCAGGGTTCATGGGCGAGCCTTTGGGGCAATGGAAGGCCCGGCCAAACTCCTCGAACTGGGACACGCTGCCCAGCACCCTGGGTGGGAGGAGAGACCCCCCAAGTGTGGGTCCCAGCACCCCCAGCTGTCCCTTCCCACCAGCACCTGCTCCCATCCCGGACACAGGGAGGGGTGCTGCCCAGGCAGCCCGGGGGGGCGTACCTGTAGTGCTCAGGGGCGTGCTTGTCGGTCAGCACCTGCAGGTAGATGGACTGTGACCGCCGTTTGATGCACCAGTTCTGGGTCGGGGACCGGCGTGCAGGGCAGGAGAGTGGGGGTGAGGCCAGGCGCCCACTGCCCGAGCCCTGCAACCTCCCCGCCACAAACCCCGGCACACAAGGCCTGAAGCTCCCATCAGAACCCACAGGGCCTTTCCCCACCCCCAACCCACTACCGCCCCCACATGGCCCACCTGAGCAAAGGCAATGAAGAAGAGCTGGTTGTGTGTGTACTTGAGCCGGTGCAGGGGGTGCTCCGGGCCATGCTCCCGCACCCACTTCTGATAGGCCTGGGGGTGCAGAGGGCAGAGCTGCGGTGTCCACAGTGGGGCGGCCTGATTCACCTCCACCCGGTCAGCCCCGGCCGCACACATCCACCGCACTGAGCCCCCTGCCTTCCCTGCTCCCCAAGCTGTGTTCCCTCCCACGAAGGCTAACCCCAGGTAGGTGCCACCCCCTCCAGGCAGCCCTCCCTTCTCTCCAAACCAGGGTCTGGGAGTCCCTCCTTTTCCAGAGGACCTCTTGCTTGGCACAGGCCTCAGCCCCTAGGCCAGAGGGCAGCAAGATAGGGAGAAGAGGTGCCTTCAGCCCCCAGCCCTCCCCTGAAGGGTCAGAGGCCCGGGCCCAGCAAGCTCACATAGTAGGCCAGCTTGAGACCCCCCATGTCTGCGATGTTCTCGCCAAGTGTGTGCTTCCCATTCACCTGCGAGAAAGGAAAAGGCCGGGGGCTGCGTGGGGCCCCACTGACCTCCCTCAGACCTCGCACCGGGGCCCCTGCACGCCCCGCCCCTTTCCCAGAGCATTCGGGAAGGACTCCAGTCCCTCTGTGTCTCGGGGCCCTCGGGACCCTGTGTGAGCACTTCACGCGCCCGCGTGGGCGTGCACACAACCCTCAGTGTGTGCGCACGGCCCTGCACAGGGTTTGCTCAGGTGCGCGTGTGTGCCAAGCCGGGCCCGAGGGGCTGAGTGAGGCCAAGGGGTCTCACCCGCTGGTTGTAGACGGTGAAGTTGTCGTAGAGGTGGACGATGCACTCAGCCTTGCGCAGGAAGCGGCCGTAGGAGGCCTCTGTCCACCAGTGCAGCAGGTTGCCCAAGCGGTCGTACTGGCCCCCTGTGCAGACGGGCAGGGCGGGGTGAGCCTGGCCCTCACCTCCAGAGCCCGAGCTGGGTACCAAGTCCATCCCCCCGCCCCCACCAGCCAATGGAGACGGAGGGGCCCTGTGGGGCGTCAATCAGCCCATCAGCACCCTGCCCCCTCTGCCTGTCTTCCCCTCCCCCTCCGTCCCCTCAACCCACGGGCCTCACCCCAGTCGTCGTAGCCGTGGGTCAGCTCATGCCCGATGATGGTGCCGATGCCCCCGTAGTTCAGAGACCTGGGCCCACGGCAGCGGCATCAGGCCCCACCTGCCTTCTGAAAGCGCCTGGCTGCTGCCCAGGCCCCTCGAGGCCCTGAGCAGGCTAGGGGGCAGGTGACCCAGGGAGGCCCTAGGGGTGTCCGCAGGGCCCCAGGGCACTCCCGCCTCAGCTTCCTCGTGGGACATGTGAAAGGGGCCACTGGTAACTGTGCACCTGCCTTTTAGGAAGTAACATCTCACAGAGCGTGGGGGGGTAGAGACCAGGACGGAGGGAGGCAGGAGGGAAACTGAGGCGCCCCACTTGGGATCTGGCCTTTTTCTTCATCCCTAGCATCGCTCCACTTTTGAAACACTTAATGACACCTCAAATGAGGTAAGGGGGGACTCGGGACATTCAAAAGAAAAAAAAGCCTACACATTTCCCTAAATTACCAAGGATGAAGTAGGACTATGGGGACCCAGGGTCTGCAGTTGCCATGACTCCCGGGCCCAGCCCCGGGTTGGGGGCAGTGTGCGCAGCCCCACCCACCGTGGAGACAAAGCCGGGTTCTGTACTCACTGTGGAAAGTCGGGGTCGTACAGCGTGGGCTGCAGGATACCAGCAGGGAAGACTACAGGGAGGGTGTGGTCAGCAGGAGACCTGCCCACCTCCAAGCCCCGCCCCTTTCAGGACACGCCCCTTACCCATCTGGTTCTTGTTGGGTAGGTAGTAGGCGTTGAGTGCTTGTGGGGGAAGCAGCCACCTGTGGAGGGAGGCTGAGGTCAGCTGCGGGGGCCACACTCCCCCACTACCCTCACCTCCCAGCCAGCTTCTCCTAGGGGGCTGTTCTTGTGGCCCAGCCTACAGCCATGTCCTGGGCCTCCCTCAGGCTGATCCCCAATGATCCCCAACCCTGACAGCACCCACTCATGCCCTGCACAGGCCTTGCACCCCCTGCACCAGCACAGCACGAGGCAGCTCGCCGCACCAACCTCCTGGCTCAGTAAGGCGCCCTCTCCCCATGGCACCTCCCGGCCCCCCCAGCTTGGGCCAGGCACCCACGTGGACTTGTCCACCTCCTGCCGGATCTTCTTGACTGAGAGCTGGATGCTGAAGCGGATGCTGTTTAAGATGTTCTTGAAGTAGGTCTTCTCGTGGACCTCAAACTGCACAGGGGACAGGCAGCACTCAGCGGCAGGCCGGGGCAGGCCACGTGCCCGCCCCCACGCATCAGCTGAGGCCGGCTCCCGCTCCTTCTCTGCAGTGGTGGTGGGCTTCCTGGGGGTCGTGGCCACAGCCCCGGCGAAGCCCAGCTGCTCAGGCTGGGCAGGAACAGGCCAGGGGGCAGGCCCACCTCATACTCCTTGTCCACGGCCTCGGGTTTGAGCAGGAAGTCTGGGTAGCCCACCATCACCATCATGTGCTGGAGCTGCAGACGGAGGAGAGGGCAGTGAGCGTGGGCCGGGCCTCGGGTAACAGCCCCCACCCACCGAGGAGCAAGCTCTAGCTCCAGCTTAGGGGTGCGGCTCAAAGATCGAGGCGAGCAGGTGGGTGATGCCAACTCCACCAAAGGCACCTTGGTCCCTGCTGTTGTCCCAGAGCTAGGCACACAGTAGGTACTCAGTAAGTATGAACCAACAGATGGGGATGGGGTCCCACGCCACCTTGGCCCGAGCCGCCGCCTTGGTCTCGGCGTCCATCCAGTCCAGTTCCTCCAGGCGCTGGCCCAGGATGTACTTGATGTCCTCCACCAGCTGCTGCACCTGCAGGGTCAGGGCTCGGGGCTCACGGACTGGCCAGGAGGGGCTCAGCCCAGGGCCCCCAGCACCTGGCACGAGGGCTCCCTCAGTCAGTCAGCACCACTTCGTAAGCTCAGGGCTGGGTTGAGCACCAAGGGAGACCTTGGCGGTGGGGACCCAGGCTCTGCACCCCAGACAAAAAGCCCCCAGTCTGGAAGGGGGCAAGCTGCCCCAGCAGCGGTGCCACACATCCCTGAGGCCGTGCCTATCGAGCGCGTTACAGAGGGTGGGAAGAGCTCGGTGGGGAGGGCCTCCTGTGGCCGACAGACCAGGTAGGCTTCCTGGGGGAGGAGGCCTGGTGAAAGCAGCGTGGAGCCTCAGAGAGGGCAGAATCCTAAGTTGGGTGCAGGGGCATGTGCGGGGCTCCCCGCCCTCAGGCCGAGGCCATGCAAGGACTCTGTGCTCCACTCAGCACCCATTCCCCCACCCCCAAGCCCAGAGCAGCCTGACCTTGGCCTTGCTGGCGGCGGAGAAGTGCTCATGTACAAAGAGAGCGCCCAGGGCCATGCCAAAGTGACGGTTGGCCTGGCCCAGGCAGACACGGGCCAGCTCCTGGGGCTTGTCGCTGCCCTCCATCTCTCGTGCCAGCTCATGCAGTGCGTCTCGAAAGGGCGGCGACAGATGCTCACTCAGGACCACCACCACGCGCCACACCAGGTAGTTGTGCAGGATCCTGAGGGCCAGGTGAAGCAGCTGGGTGTCCAGACAGGCTTGCATGCTGGGGCCACCCCAGTGCACCCCCCTGCCCCCCATACTCCCGAGCCTGGGGTGGGACCGATCGCCCCCAGGAATGAGGGTCATTCCAGGCACACAGAGGCAGAACCTGGAGTGGCCTAGTCAGGGCAAAGGGCGGGGTCCACACACAGCAGGACACACCTCCGGCCACCGAGCAGAGCTCCTGATGCTGCCGGGTCACGGGCCAGCATCGTTCTCTGACTTGCTATGGGGAGGGACACTGGGCACTTCTGGTGACCGCCTGCCTTGGAGCTGACCTTGAGAGGCCTCTGCTCCTCTTTCGGGCGGGCAGAGAGCAGGCTCTCCCCCCGGTGTCCCTGGGGTGGCAGAGCTGTGGCGACACTCGCCCTTTCCGATGTTCAGACCCACTCAGGCCCCACCGTCCCCAGATGCAGCTCAGGAAGCCCACAGCCCTGCTCAGGGTGCCAGAGCGGGTGGAACAGCCATGTCTGAACCTAGGGACAGGACTCCTACTCCAGTGCTCCTCACTCGCCCCCCCCCGCAGTGCGGCTCCCGCACCGAGGTGGAGCGGGGGAGGTCAGGCTGACCGAGAGGCTGGGGTGCAGGGGAAGGGCCTGGGGGGCTGGTGGGCGGCTGTACCTCCGGGGTGTGGAGCGGATGAGCTGTGACACCTGCTGCATGTAGTCCGTGGCCAGCAGCACCACCTCCTCATCCTCGGAGAAGTCCTCCTGGAAGATCTGGTCCAGCAGCCACTTCCACTGCAGCTGTGGGGCCATGGGCGGGAACGGTGGGCTGGGGGCACCAGGGGCCACAGACGACAGGGAGGGGGTCAGGGACATACAAGAGGACTCAGGAGTCCTAGGGAGGGGATGGCTCAGGGGCTCGGGACCCGCAGCTCCCCGACCACAGCCGGGCCGCACTCACGTGGGGGGTGATCTTCTGCAGCTCTCCCAGGGTCACCTTGTTGTACATGGAGCTGACGTCTCGACGGAGGTCATCGTACTCTGACACTGTGATCTGCGGCGGAGAGCAGGCTGAGCCGGGCCTGCCCTAGGGTCCCGGCCCCCAGCCCCGGGCAGTGCCCCTGCTCACGTTGGCCAGCCGCTGCTCCAGCTGCAGGATCTCCTGGGCCTTCTGCTCCACGGCGTCGGCACCCAGCAGGCTGAGCAGGCGCTCCATGAACACCCGGTAGGCCGCCAGGATCTGCACCGGTCCGCCGGTCAAGGGCGGGGGGGTCAGCGCTAGGCCCTGGTTCGCCCCTGGAGAGCTCCACACCTTCCCTGCACCCCGCCCCCAGGCCCCCACACCTTCTCACTCTCCTCATCCTGAGCTAAGTACAGGGTCCTCTCTGGCAGGGTGAGCCCATCTTGGTCAATCTGGGGAGAGAGGTGGGGGCTCAGAAGTCAGAGGTCAACAAGCCACCTTCAGACAGACTGAATTCCCACTCATGCTCAAACAGGCAAGGCATCCATTGTCATAGCCCCTCCCCCTATCCAGAGACGAGGGAGTGGAAGCTCCCCACCCCCACCGGTCTACTGGGGGTGAGCCAGGGGAGATCCCCGACCCCCAATCTTTCCTCCTGTAAGACTTTGCTTTCCCCACCTGTGAGAGACCTCCCCCACCAGTGAGGGGCACTCGCACGGACGTTTGGGCCCGGGCGTCCGTCCTGCCGCAGAGGCGTAGGGCTCAGGGGCACACAGATCCCTCCGCGCTCTCGCAGCCTGCCACAGGGCTGCGACATTGCAGCTCCCGCGGCTCCACTGAACACCGCAACTGCTCGAGGGAAATTACTTGCGCCCTCCTCCTGCGCTCTGCCAGCGCAAGCTTCCGTCCTCTGCTCTCCCCTCCCCTCCCCTTCTGCACAGGTCTGTGGGATGCTGGGCCATGAGCCACCGGGTCCCTGGCCGCTGGCGGGAGTGCCTGGGGAGCGGGGCACACTCACGCGGATGACGTAGCGCGAGGAGTTCCTGTCGTCCAGGCTCACGGTGAGTGAGAAGAGCGCGGCGGCGCTGTACACGCCCTGCGCCTTGTACAGCAGCCGGTTGAGGTCCCAGCGCGCTGCGGACCCCGGGTGCTCGGCGGCGCCCCCCAGGTCCCAGCCACCGCAGTCCTCGATGACCTCAAGCATGGGCCTCGGGCCGAGCCTCTCGATCTCACGCATGTCGAGGCATGAGCGGAAGAAGGCGCGCACCTTGCGCTGGGCCGCGCCGCCGGGCCCGCCCCCTGGCCGCGCCAGCAGGCGCCGCAGGCGCTCCTCGTTCTGTTCGCCGATGGCCGCGATGGTGCCGTAGGTGAGCTTGTCGTCGGGGATGGCGTGGCGCCGTAGCCAGCCACCGCACGCGAAGGAATAGAAGTCCTGGCACGGGTCTATGCTGGGGTCCAGGTTGGCGGCCAGGAAGCGAGCGGCGCGCGCGAAGGCCTTGCGCTCCGGACAGCCCTCGGAGCAGGCGCCGCCGCCCGCGGCGCCCGGGCCCAGGTACTTGAGCGCCAGCATGGCGGCCAGGATGGCGCAGAGGCCGGCAGCGAACACCAGCCCCGACAGCAGGCACACCTCGCGCCGGTTCCAGCGTGGCAGCCCGGCCCGGGCTCCGGTGGTGCTGCGCCCAGCGCTCAGCGGGAAGCCAGGGGGGAGCGAGGTCCCGCGCGCGCCCCCCGTGCCGCACCGGCTCACGTACTTAACCTCCTGGAACTCGTCGTAGTGCGCAGTCATCGAATACGGGGCCTCCATGGCGCCGATGACACCACCCTGCGGCCCTTGGCGATCTCGGCTACAGGATCCACCGGGCTGCCGGCCTCCGGTCTGGCCCCCACATGGCCCCCCGGGC
This sequence comes from Trachops cirrhosus, assembly GCA_028533065.1. Taxonomy (NCBI): domain Eukaryota; kingdom Metazoa; phylum Chordata; class Mammalia; order Chiroptera; family Phyllostomidae; genus Trachops; species Trachops cirrhosus. The sequence goes on along the minus strand of CM052541.1, from coordinate 3,868,000 downwards.
CGCAGCTGCCGGAAGGGTAGACACAGGCTGAGAGAGGCACTGAGAGGGGCACCTCTGGGGCCCACAAGCACAATGGGAAGGGGTGCAGGCTTAGGTCCAGAGACAGGAGGTCACCCTTGTCCCCACCAACGAGCAGGCCCGGCGCCTGACCTCCCTGCGCCGCTGGGAGAATGAGGAAAGGGGAAGGCTAAGAGTGGCCGCCACCTCCCCGTTTGCGCAGTGGCATCCTTTGACCCGTCTCCTCCCTCCCTGAGTGCCTGTCGCAGATTTGGGAGTCCCCTGGTGGAAAGCTAGGGGCACCGGGCACGAGGCCTGGCACTTAGTAGGCCTTCAGTGAAAGGCTGTTTCGCTTCCCCTTGCCTTGTCCATGACCTGCTACAGCGAATGCCAGGTGGGGAGGGGAGAGTGGAGGCTGGAAAAAGGAGGCGCGGTCAGGGTTGCGTCTCTGCGGACCCTGAAGCCGCCTTCAGCTCCCGGAGCTGGAGCTGGATGTTCAAGAAAGAGGCTAAAAAAACCAAACTTTGCCCTGGCGGATGTCAGCAGACCCACCCTCAGCCCTGTCCTCCTTCTGTCCACGCGCTAGAATGTCCACGAACCCCTTTCCCAAGCGTCGCCTGCCGTCGGGCCCAAGAAGGGGGAGAACCCCCGACGGCCCTAAAATCCTGGACCCAGTACGGTCCACAGCCTCCCCGTCCCCGCCCTGGGCTACTCCCGGCTTCAACAGGTTCTCCCTGGAACCCAAACTTGGGCTAAGTTTCACCCCCGGCGCGGAGAGAGTCGGCCCCGCGCGCCCCGAGCCTGGGCGCTGAGCCGCGCAGTCTGCGGAGCCGAAGAGCCCAGCCGGGGAGTCGCAGGCGCAGCCGGAGCCGGCGCTGCGAGGACGCAGACAAAGCCCAGAGGCTCGCCGCGGCGGTGGAGGTGGCTGCGGTGGTGGCCGCGGCAGAAGAAGACAAGAGTGCCACTTACCCATCAGCTGCGCGTCCGAGCCGAGCGGGATCAGAGCGGGTCGAGCCCGAGCCCGAGCCCGAGCCCGAGCCGGAACCGAAGCCGGAGCCGGAACCGAAGCCGGAGCCAGAGCGGGGCGGGCGGGCGGCCGCTCTCTCCGAGCGCCCGCCGCTCCTTTGCTGCCGCCGCGCCGCCCGCCGGCCCCGAGGGAGGGGGCGCGCGGGCTGCTCCACCCTCCTCCGCCCGCCCCCCTCACCCCCTCCTTCCTCTCGCCTCCATCCAGGCTACCTGGCAGCTCCGTGGAAGCTCGGGGGTGGTGATGACGGCTGTGGGGACACGCTCTGGAGGGTCTTGCACCAACTCCGGGCTCGGGGATTCCAGTTCCAACCGCGTCCCGGGAAGAGTGAGGGCGCCGGCTAATCCCGGGAACGGGTCCCCTCCGATCTCATGCCCCGACTCGAGGCTGCCCGCCCGCCGATAAGGGGCTCAGGCTGGAGGTGAAGCACACGGGCCGTGCCAGCACAGCCCACAGGCCTGGAGCCCTGAGCGCCCAAGGAGAACTCCCCGAAAAGCTGCGGAATGCGTCTTTACAGCGCCGGTAGAGAGCGGGCCTCAATTAGGGGACTTCCCGGTCCTCTGCTTCAGCCCTGGCCCACCCAGACCTCCCCTGGGGAGGTCTGGGGCTGCGGTCGCCCACGCAACCCTCCCCCAGCCCCTGCTGGAGGAAGAGCCCCGGAGGCTGCTGCAAGAAAGGGGCCCGGGGATGAAGCGCCATCCTCCCCGCTGCACCCTGACCGGCCTTGGCGCGTACTGCTTGGGAAGCCCCTGACCGGAGGGGAGAAAAGGACTGGAGGGTGAAGAGCGAGCCGCCCTGCCCGCGACAGGGAGGCTGCGGGCCAGTCCTTGGGCAGGCCCTGGGCCTCAGGACCCTGGCATGCGGCCTGGCGGGAGGACAGGGTAGGTGTGGGGCGACTCCGAATTCACCCGCCCACTACCTTCTTCCCCTACAACTTGCTTCTTAAAGAGGGAGCCCCCTCCCACCACGCGGGCCTCTCAGGCGGAGCCCTCTTCTGCCCGGCTCCCAACGGTATGGGCCGGATCTCAGAGCTGCTGTTTCTGGGGTCTCAGCTGTCTTTGCCCTGGCCGGGCCTCCCCCTCCGCTCTCACAGTCCGGAGAGGGGGTCCCACTAAGCACTGGCTCTTCCGGGCCTTCAGGACTGGTCCAGACAATATCTGAGAGCTTCAGGCTGCTGTGGAGCCCCATCCGATGAGAAGCATGCAAAGCCAGGACTTAAAGGATCTGTCACCTTGTCCCCTCCCTGGGGCTTCCCGTCAGCCCAGCCACTGGGCCCCTAACCCTGAGTGGTCACCTCCGTCCCCATTCTGCCTGTCCCATGTCTGGCCACCTGTCCGTCTCTAAGCCACTGCTCTGGATACTCTCTGCCTCCACCTCTGGTCATCTCAGCCCTCCTCTGTCCATTATGCTCTTCTTGGGTCTAATTAATTCCACAGAAGAGAGGTGGAATTATGTAAAATGTGGTGATTCCACGTCCGGGGTGGGGGGAGGGGAGGGCGGTGGCAAAGTGGCTCTTTGTGCTTTTAATCTGCGTTTTTCCCTCAACAACGTATCTCCAGAAGGGTAATTTTCCAGCCTTTTCAGGCCCTGATTGGTATCATTTCTCCAGCAATGACAGCTTTTATTTTCCCCGAAATGAATGCCGTGAAATTTCCAAGAAATATAAAAATGGATATTGTCTCAGGGAGCTGACTCTCTTCCGACCGAAAGGCAGAAAGACGCAAAGGCAAACCCACTTGCCGGGGACCTGGGCGCCCAGCCACAGGGTGGAGCAGGGGAGACCCTCAGCTCCTCCTGTGCCCCCCTCCTCCCGGGTCAGCTGTGTGAACCTCCTTCCGGCCAGTCCTCTCCCAGACTCAGCAGCCATTGATCTGTCCCCTCGCCCCTCCAGGCTGCCCTGCCAGCAGGTCTCACTTGCAGGCTCTGTGAGGCACCTCACCCCCCACAGCCTGCCCTGGGCTCAGCGGCCAGCACCACCCCAACCCTGGGATTGGGCCCACGGCCACTCAGTCCTGGTGGCCCTGCCCGCCCACCCATAAGAGCAACCAGGCCTTGCCTCTTTCGCTCCCCCACTCCTCTATGGAGGGGAAGCAAGCAGAGGTGACTGGAACTCCCTCACTCTCTTTTTGAGGCTTTCCAAGCTCTTCTCCCTCATGGTCAAGGTGACCGCCTGAGGAGTGACACAGTGACTGGACGTGGCAGCAGCGTCCAGCCAAGCCCTGAGTGAGGCCCGTGGGTGTCCCAGCTTGGGGGGTGGGCGAAACGGGAGTGAGGGAGTGTGGCCAGAGCTGCCTCGGAAGGAGAAGTCCCGAGTGATGTGAAGGATGGAGGTTAGGGGCTCCGGTCAGCTGCCAAAACCCTCCCCGCTGTCCCTCCCTGACCCTGGCCCCAGCGTTCTGGGGCGGGGGTGCAGAGCAGCCCCAGCAGCGGGGAGCAGCAGCCCTCACCCCGATGGCTCCCCTCCACCGAGGGGAGGGCGTGGCGTGGCGTGGCAGAGTGGCGCTTTGTGGGGTTTTTTTGTGTTTTTTTTTTGGAGATGTATAGGGTACTGTCCAGTGGCAGAAACATGGCGTTTTTTTCAGTTACAGTTTACATTCAACACAACGACTCATGACTTGTGTCCTCCATCCCCCGTCCCTCCCAACCCTGTCCCTCAAACCCCTCTGCTTTGTGCTTTTATTCTGCGTTTAGCACCAAGTGAGGTGCTTCACTCCGAAGGGGTGCTGATGATGGGAAGCCAGGCCTGTGGTGATCAGACACAGTTTTGTGTCCCTCTGGCATGCCCGCGTTGGGGGGCAGACCGGGCCCCCATCTGCCTGCTGCTTGAGCCCCTCAGGAGCTGAACCCCAGCGCTGCCTCCGCTCTGGGGGATGCCCCCCAGCCTCCGCTCCGCCCAGCCCTCCCTCTCCGCACTGACGGCTCTGCGGTATCTTCCATGCCCTGGAAGTCATCCCCCCAGCCAGCATCCTGTCCTCCGCCCCGCCTCCCGGGGCTCATCCTATCTATTATTCACAGCACAAAATGGATTTTTAATTTGAGAAATGAAATGACTCTCCCAAGTGGCCGGGGTGGCAGGGAGGGGGTGGGGAAGGCTGGAGACACGAGGCGGCCACCATGGTGCTGACTCAGCCTCCTGGAAACCTGGGTGCCCAGAGCGGACCTGGGGGCTCCGTAGGGACACCCACCACCCAGCCTGCGCCCTCATTGCGTCCGGCTGCTGTGCTCCCTGTTGCTATGGCCAGGACGGGCGAGCGGGTGCTGGTTGGTCCTGCCTGAGCAGGGGGCTCTGCTCCTGTCCAGGGAGCGGCTCTGGAGGGCCGACCCTGTGCTCCACTCTTCAGAGTCTGGGCCCCGAGGGCAGCCTTGGGCTCCCTGGCCTGGTCCTCCTTTTCCCCAAACTTCCTGGACCTCTTGGGGCTGGGCTTACGAGTCTCCCCTGTGTAGACCCCCAGCTGAGCCACTCTGCTGGGTCCCAGTGCCATGGGACACCCGCTCCAGCCTGGACAGCTGCCCCGGCCTCCCCACTGGCTCTGGCTCCTAGGTCCCCTCCTCACCCCTCATGACAGAATTCGCACACCGAACAAGGCCCGCAAGGCAGTGGCCTCTTCTCTGTCCTCTGCCCGCCCCGACCTCCCTCTCTGCCGGTCACTCTGACCTAGTTTCGTTTCCCAGAACTTAGCAGGCTCTCACACAGCTCAGGCGCTTAGCACCTGCTGTTCCAGCTGCCTGGAACACCTCGTCCCATCACCTCTTCTGTTGGCTTATTGCCACTCATCCTTCTGGGGACGTCAGCCTCACTGTCTGGGCCGGCAAAGCCTCCTCTAGCTGCGGACTTGCCCTCCCCGGGCCCCTGCTACACTGGCAGCATCTTAATCAGCTGTGTGGCCCGGAGTCTGGCAAAGACAACACAGGCGATAGAGAATAGACCGGCCGACCTCACACAGCAGGGGTCGGCTCAGGGACCTCCTGCGTGAGGTGTCCCCCAGGCCGGCCTGACACGGGGTGCAGCACCCCCACCCCCACACCGGCCCAGACTCCCGGACCTACGCACACCTTCCCTTGGCTCTGGGACCCATCAGACGACAAGGGGGGCCACTCCTCATCTCCCCTGTGCCCCTCACTTCCACCCTCCTGCCCTGTGGCAGGTTCCAGCCCCACTGGGCACATACTCCTCTGGAGTCACCCACTAACCTCTAGATCCGATTTTTATTTCATACAAGAAATAAAGAAATATGCCCTGGCTGGTGTAGCTCGGTGGATTGAGCATGGGCCTGCAAACCAAAGGGTCGCCGGTTCGATTCCCAGTCAGGGCACATGCCTGGGTTGCGGGCCAAGTCCCCAGTAGGGGGCATGTGAGAGGCAACCACACATTGATATTTCTCTCCCTTTCTTTCCCCTCCCTTCCCCTCTCTCTAAAAATAAATAAATAAAATCTTAAAAAAAGGAATAGAGAAATGCAACCTCCTTTGAAAGGACGTAAACTCCAAGGGTGTGTGGAGGGCAGGCGTGAAGGTCCTTCCTCGCACACGCCCCTCCAGGCCTCGCACACACTCCCTCCCCAGGGAGGGGAGGGGAGGGAAGCTCTTCGACCACTTCAGGTGAGTGCCCCGCCTTGTGGGCATCTCTGTGTGTTTTAAAAAAATAAATGCGGTTTAGTGCCTGGTGCCCACAGGCCTGTACCAGCATCTCCCACACAGAAGTCCTCAGCATTACTGTCCCTAACTAAGGGACACTTTGGCTGCCTTGGTCACACCTGTCTGGTCTCCAATTCTGAGGCCAGTCCTGCTGCTCATCTCCCTCTGGGCCCACCCCACCCCACTCTCCATCCCCTGCAGGCTGTGCCCAGGTGAGGGCCACGGCTCCCGAATCTGCCCCCTGACCCGCCCCTGCAGGCACCAGGAGCTCGCTGCACCCCCATCTCACCTTTCACTTTTCCTCCTTTTCCTCCCTTCAGCATATCAGGGCCAAGCCCTGGGTTCTCACCTTAGAAAGGCTCCTGCTTCCTCCCCTCCGTCTTCTCTCCCTTCTGGTCCTTGGACAGACCCCTCAGGCATCGCTGCATCCTGCCCATTCCTGCCCCACACCCGCTGTGACCCTACCGCCTGGCTTACTGTCCCCTGAATGGCCCTCCTCTTCAAGGGGACTAAGCTCCCACCTCTGTGCCTTTGCTCAAGCTGTCTGCTTTGCCTAAATGCCTCATTCCCACCCCACCTGCCCTCCTTTAGGCCTGTGTCCAGCTCCCAGAATCCCCGAAAAGTCCCATGGCTGCACAGAGCCCACCTGAAGGCCCCTCCCTGGGGCAGAGAAGTATGTCCCTGTGGAGCCCAACCGAGCCTGCTTCGAGGCCTGGGCTGGAAGGAGCAGGCCCCACTCTGGTCTGCATGGGCCTCCCACAGCGCGGCCGGGACCCCCACGGTGACGTGTGTGGGGCACCTGCTAATAGCCACGCTCTCCACCTGCTTCACCACGCTGAGTCTCCCGGCCACCCCACCCCGGTTTACACAGGAGGACACGGAGGCCCCAGAAGGAAAGAACGGTGCCCAAGTCCACCCGGCTCACTAGGACTGAGCTGAGCTTGGGCCCGTGTCTGCTGCCTTCAGGGGCTCAGGGACGTGCAGGCTGTGGGCCGGGAGCTGACTCTGGGGGAGGACAGGCAGGACACTCAGAACCACAGTGACAGCAGTGCAGGCGCCCAGCTGTGACCTCGGAGCAGGAACTGTGTTGGGGGCGAGGAAGGGGAGAGGGGAAGGCATGCAAGGACCAGGGCTGGCTCTGCCCAGGGGCCTCAGGGGGAGCCCCGGGGCCTGCGGCCGGGCCTTGACCTCCCCGCCTCCGGGGCCCTCATCCCCACCCGAGGTTAGCTTGTAACTTGGTGTTTTCATGGTCTCTCTTTCTCGGCTCCTTTAGGACCCCTGATTTCCCCCCTGCCCTGTCCCTTCTCGCCCAGCCTGAGGGGGCAGGCTTCAATCACAAAGCAGCTGGGGATGGGGCCAGACTGGCAGAGACAGGCAGGGTGGTGGCCATGGGGGTAGGGAGGTGAGGGGGAGGAGAGTCTGAGGCCCCTCGGGCTCCCTGTTTGATGGACAGGCCACAGCGGGCCTCTCAGCTTCTAATGCAAGCTGCACATCAGGCCACAGGGACTGGGGGCACATGGTGGACCCCTTTCTGTCAGAGTCACAGTGGCCTTTGCTGGGCACTGCAAAAGGAGGAGAGAGGCTCGGGATGGGAAGGGCCCAGAGAGGGCAGTGGGACCGAAAGGGCCTCTTTGTGGGCTCCCAGGGTCACTGGAGGTCCCCTCCCCCCGCACTCCGTCATCATTTCAAGTGACTGGAGCTGAGGGGGATCGTTAGCTAATGAAAGCTGAGGCCACTAATTGTCCCTTGTAGGAGAGACAGCAGGGCTGCAGAGGGGAGGGGACAGAGGGCCCAGAGGGACTCAGGGGGGCCTGGCCCTGGGTGGGGCCTCCTTCTCCACTGTGCTCTCTACGGCAGCGTTGTCAGAGTGTCCTCGGAGTGGAACTGTGCGACAGAAGCCAGGGCACCGGGATTGGGGGCGCCCTCTGACACTGCCTGCCCACCTCTGCCTACTACCGGCCCACCCCCGGGGCTGGGGGGGAGGGCTTGGGTGGTGGGTGGCAAGGGTCCCACAGACATCCTGTGGAGGCGGCGACAGGTCAGACTTGAGACCCGCAGAAGGAGGCCAGGCCCCAGCCCCCGGCTGGCCCCAGCAGGAAGCCTGGCTGCGAAGTCTCTGGCCCCCCCGGCTCCCCTACCAGCCCCCCCCCCGGGAACCATTCCGGGGCTGCCCACAGGCCGGCTCCGAGCGCCCCTCTGGTCGGGGCGTCTCAGGGCCTTCCATCGGAACTACCGAGAGGGTTATCGGTTTTCTATGGCGGTGTGCCAGATCACCACAAACTCAGCAACTTAAAACAAGGCAACTTTATTATCTCAGCTTCGTAGGTGGGAAGTGCAGGCGCGGCCGGGCTGGAGTCAGGGTCAGCGGGGGCTGGGCCCTCCCCTGGCACTAAGGCCGCCCCTCCGCGGTCACCGGTGGCGGCAGAATGCAGCTCCTCCGGTTGTAGAACCCACGGGTCCGTTCCCTCGGGGCTGTCAGCCTGGGGCTGCTCCCAGCGCCTCGCGGCCGTCCACTTCGCTGGCCTCGTGGCCCCTCCATCTGCAAAGTCACCCCTGGGAAATCCACCCTGAAACTGATTCCCTGTTACGCTGAGTCTGTCTTCCTCTCACCGACCAGCTAGAGAAACTCGGCTTTTCAAGGGCCCGAGGAGTCACGTCTCCGAAATGCCCAGATTTGTGTTTGACTGGGAAACGGGGTGGGGCGTGTGGACGTGCACCCACAGGGGCCGGAAGCTCGGGCCCCCGAGAGTCCTGCCCACCACGGAGGGCGTGGGCCCGAGAGCAAAGACCACTCTAAGAATGCGAGCGCCTGAGCTCGGCCCGCCCTGGGCTCAGGTGTCTCCTGTAGTCCTGGCAACCACTCCGGGAGGGGGTCCTCCCATCACCCCCACCTCACAGAGGCAGCATCGGAGGCCCCAGAGGGTCGCCAGGTCGCGCGGCCGGTAGGTAAGCGGCCGAGCTCGGATCCCCGGGCAGAGGTCTCCAAGTCTTTCACCTCGTGGCCCGGAGAGACTGCGGACTAAAATTCTGAGGCACATCAAATAACGTATCTTTTGCCGATCTGACCAAAAATATAGATATAATTCTGAGTCATTCCCATCGGACGGCTGTCGTGCTGGCCGTTGTCATTTTTTTATTGGATATTTTTAATTGTCATTTTTTTAAGGGAAAAGGGGTCCTGCCCTGACTGAACAGTCAGGTGCTGTCTGTTTCAAAAACTCCCTGCGGTGCCACCGTGCGCCTGCCCCGGCTCGGCGGTGGAAAATCGCTGTCCTAGGGTAAAACAAAGTCTGACTCAGCATGGCTGTGCGTTCTTGGGAAAGTCGTGTGACCTCTCTGGGCCTCTGTGAAGTGAAGGGCGCTGAGGCCTGTTCCCCACGGACGGGTAGGCCAGACTCCGGGGCCCAGGTCAGAGATCAGCAGGCTTGGTCCGGCCACCCACAGCCAGGGGGCGGGAGGGGTGTGTGATTGGCACCTATGACGCCCAATGAGATGAGGTGGGGTTGGGGTCCCTGCTGTCTGCTAATTGCATTTCCTGGGCAGTCCAATGACAGGACGCTCCCTGGCACTGAGGCCGGGAGGCTCACGGTTACCACAGTGCCTCTGGTCCCAAGGTTAATTGTCAGGAAACTGAGGCTCACGGGTGCTGGCTGGGCCCCTTCGAGAAGCGAACAGAGGCTTTCAGACCTTTGCCCGGAGGTGGGTGAGTGTGTTGGGAGTCACCCCTCCCGCTTCTAAGCTCTGCCTCTCCCCTCTCCTGTTGGCTACAGCTCCGGGGGTGGAGGGGACCACAGAGGTGGCCGTGGCTGCCTGCTCCCCCTCCCCATGAGAAAGGCTGTCAGCCAGCCCCTGCGCAGCTCCCGCCCCCACCACAGCCGGCCTCCCCCGTCCCCACCCCCACCCCCACGCTTGAGCTGCCTCCCTCTGCAATGGGGCTTAATCATAACAGGCATTAGCTAGAGCCTGCTGCCTGCAATTACCGCTTCAATCAGCCACCCACCACCTGCCGCCCCCAGCCTCAGGCCACCTGTGGGGACGGCCCGGCCCTGCACTCTCTGGCCCGCTCCCCAAGGGCAGCACAGGTGCCCAGGCTGTGCACAGGGACAGAGAAGGGACCCCTGGCAGCGGGGGGACCTGGGGCGGGGCAGGCAGTGGACAGGGAGCTGCCGCTCAGGGTCACAGGCAATTACTGTAAAAGCCTGTGGGAAACGGCAGCTTTCCCAGCGCTCGGGCCCCTCCCGGGGGTGGCACTGCCCCGGCTGCCGACGCGCTCGCGTGCACACACGGTGCGCACACGTGCTCGCCACACACTCACACGGGACGTGGATTCCAGGGCACTGCAGCCATGGCTACTGGCTGTCTAGGAGGCGGGACCCGAGCCACCAGCCCCCAGGCCTGTCCCCAGCACAGATGCCTCCTGTCCTTTGTCCTCCACATCCCAGGCCTGGGGCACAGGGAGGCTGAGCTGACCTGGAGATAAGGGGGAGAAGGCAGACCTGGCAGGGGCAGGGGGAGGGGAGGAGGGGACCGCTGTTTTGCTGTGATTTTCTCTAATTGCTGTTTTGCTGAGAGGTAATTAAAATCCCTTTTTATTTCACACGTCAGAGCCCTCACCAGCCTGTGGAGAGGGCGCAGGGGGAGGCCAGGAGACGGGGGCCTCGGAGGGCCAGGCAGCCTGGCGCAGGGAGGGGATGGGAAGCTGGGGTGGCCGAGCCCGCCGGCCCCGTCTGGCTGCAGAAGGCCCAGTGAGGGCGTCCCCGCCCGGCCCGGGCCCAGCCCACGAGTACCCGGGGTCTGGCCCCGGCCAGGGTACGTGCAGTCCGCTGGAGTCACCCAAAGCCAGAAGAATGAAGACAGGGACATCTCCGAGTGCCTCCTCCATGCCAGGTGTTTTCCTGACTCCCAACTTAGGGCAGTTGCAAAAATAACGACTGCCAAGTCGACGCCATCACCTCCCGTGTGTGGGGAAAGTGACAGAGAGGAGACTCAGAGAGCCGAAGAAACAGCCAAGACCACCCAGCTTGTCAATGGTGGAAGTGGATTGGAACTGGTGACCCCAAATTCAGAAGCACTGTGTCCACCAGCCCGCTCCAGTCCACAGAGCCTGTCGGAGTTCCACAGCCTGACCCTCACCCTCCTCCGAGCCCTGAGGGAGGGACCACAGGCTTGGGACACCTGCCCAAGGCCCCCGCACCAGTGCCATGCCTGTCCCCATGGTCGACTGCTGATCGGGTCATTGGGCCAGGACACGAGGGGCTCGCCCTGTCCATCGGGCCCTCTGGGTGTTCCCTAGAGGGCTGGGTATAGCCACAAGGCCATGGCCAGACCAGAGCCTGGACCCGCGCCCAGCCAGAGTCAGGCTGGGATGGGGCAAGGCCCCGACTTTCTCCCGGGCTGGCTGGGGAGGGCGGGCTCCCGGCAGCCAGGCCCTGAGGGTGGGGCCGGTGAGAGTCCCTGAGCGGCACCTCTGTGCGTGGCACCCCCTTTCTCTCTGCTTTCTCCCTTTTTCTGGTCCAGGAGTTGCATCTCTCCATCCTTTTCATCATCCTCACCCCCACTACCGCCACCACCACCATGCACCGTGTCACCATCGGCAGCAGCACCACCACCTCCTCTATCATCGTTCTTTTCTCCACCACCACCATCATCATCATCACCACGACCACTGTCACCCTGCTCATCACCATGGAATCGTGGTCACCATCACCACCACCTTTTCTACTGTCATTTCGCCAAATTCAGCATGGTCATCATCTCCACCCACCACGACCATGGTAAGATTATGACCATCACTTTCTTAGTTATCACCATCCTCATTTTCACCAAAATCACCGGCAGCGGCAGCAACACGGTCACTGTCACCGCAGTCGCCGTCAGGACTCACCGCACCAGGCACTGTTCTGAGACCGCGGGCATTTCATCTCAGTGAATCCGCACCATCCCCAAGGAGTGGCTGCCCGAGTTATCCCTCCGTCTCACAGAGGGGGAACCAAGCTTACCGTGAAGGAGGTTGCCCAAAGTCACAGAGCCAGGAAGTGGCAGAGGAGGACTTGAACCTAAACGGCCCGATACTAGACCCCAAAGTCATCACCACTACGCTCACCACCTCTCAGTCGAGGAGCCTAGGAACCGAAGCCAGAGGACACGAGGAAAACAGGGACACTTGGTCTACTCCGAGTGAGCAATCAAAGCCACCCTTCCCCAGCCCGGCTACCCCTGCCAGGGCAGCAGTAGGAACAGGAGCCTTTACTCTCTAGCCGGACGGAGGCCAGACTGTCCCGTCGCCCCAGCGTTCCCTCGTTTTCGGGGCTGTGGCTTGCTCCAGGCGCTCGTCCCCCTGGTGAGGGTGGAAGCTGGGGCGGGCAGTCAGGTCGGGGTGGAGGGCGGGGAAGTGGCAGCCCCAGAGTGCAGGACATACCGCAGCCCCTCGGGGCCTCGGTAATGTCTCGGGACACCGGACTACATGGTGGCTGAGGGAGAAGAATCCTCCCAGCCCGCCGGCCGCCCTCTCTTCAGCTCAGGGCCTTGGCCTTGATGTCTCGGTCACTCGGACTCCCTGGGTCCACAGGTAGGAGGCGGAGCCGCCTCGGCCACCTGCAGCAGCTGGGGCTAAGGACAGGGAAGGGTCTTCTTCTTTATGTGTCCCCAGGGCACAGTGCTGGCACTACGAGGTGCTTTAATATATTTATGGGATAAAAGAATGAAAACATGTTCAAGACTAAAACTGTCCCCCAAAGGACACCAGCGGCGAGGTAGGTCCGCATCCCTGGAGCGCAAGGACTAACACCTCAGGCTCTGTAGTCTGGAGCAAATGCCAGCACCGCCCTTTCCTATCTGTGAACAGGGCACATGGCCTCCTTAAGCCTCAGTTTCCTCATCCAAAAAAGGAAATAATGAGCCCTGACCAGCCTGGCTCAGTGGGCTGGGCTCCATCCCGCAAACCAAAAGACCGCCTGTTTGATTCCGGATCAGGGCGCACGTCTGGGTTTCGGGCCAGGTTCCCAGTTTGGGATGTGCAAGAGGCAACTGATGGATGTTTCTCTCCCTTTCTTTTTCCCTCCCTTCCCCTGTCTCTAAACATAAATAATTTTCTTAAAGTGGGGATGATGAGGTCTGTCCGAGATCAGCACAAGGAGGGTGGGGGAGCCTGGTCCCAAGACCTGGTCTGTAGGCTGGGAAATGACCGGGTGGGCAGCGCCCATCGGAGCCACCCCAGCGGGGGGCGGGGCCAGCCGGAGGCCCTGAACCGCCCCTCCCGTTCCCTTCCGGGCACCCTGTGACCTCCTTCCCACACCCCATTTGTGTCCACTGAGGTGCGCCTGGACACAGCTGATCCGAACCAGACAAACTCCCTGGCCAGCCGTCTTCCCTGTGCAGCGAGAAACCCCCACGGGGCGGGGCCAGAAGGCTGGAGGCTGGACAGAGAGCGGAGACTGCAGGGACTCGGCCCCTGGGGTATTTGGGGTCCAGGGACACCTGGGAAGGGGCTCCGGGGAGGCCGGTGCAATCTCAGACCAGGGGTTGAGTCCTCTCCCTGACACCCACGGGGCGACCTTGCTCAAGCCCTTCTTGTCCCGGAGCCTCGGTCTCCTCACCTGTGTCACAGGAATAGTCATAGGGCCGACCTCTCTGGGCTGTCGGTGGGTCTATAGGAGGTGCTGCTGGGAAATCCCCCAGCAGCAGGTCTGGCAGATAGTGGCACCCTCGTCACCCCCACAACCCCCCCACACACACACGCCCGGGCTATGAGCCACTCCCAGGTC